>OY482671.1:63092706-63350361 GCA_960531455.1 Urophora cardui | reverse complement strand
TATTTATATTATTATTATTATTATTATTATATTATTATTATTATTATTATTATTATTATTTATTATTATTATTATTATTATTATTATTATTATTATTATTATTATTATTATTATTATTATTATTATTATTATTATTATTATTATTTATTATTATTATTATTATTATTATATTATTATTATTATTATTATTATTATTATTATTATTATTATTATTATTATTATTATTATTATTATTATTATTATTATTATTATTATTATTATTATTATTATTATTATTATTATTATTATTATTATTATTATTATTATTATTATATTATTATTATTATTATTATTATTATTATTATTATTATTATTATTATATTATTATTATTATTATTATTATTATTATTATTATTATTATTATTATTATTATTATTATTATTATTATTATTATTATTATTATTATTATTATTATTATTATTATTATTATTATTATTATTATTATTATTATTATTATTATTATTATTATTATTATTATTATTATTATTATTATTAGACTATTAAAACCCAAAAGCGTCTGCATCATAATGGTCGGCTCTTGGGTCAGCGTCTGTCTCAAGATGAGCGGCTGACGTCCTTCACCTTGCTGTAGGTATAAACGGCTATGGGTAGAAATCCCAGAACAAAAAACAAACATGGAAGAAGCGAAAAGGAATAACCATACGGTGCAGGGATTGGAACCCCCAGTACCGGCGGGAAAGGGAGGTGAGCAAGCAGGCTCCCACCCGTCGTCATCCAGCGACTGCAGTGGTGTGGAAGTGGGACCCTTGGCCTCCACACCATCTAATGCTACAAGGAAGGACAACGAAGATGCGGTTTGCTTTCGCGAGAAGCAACTTGTTACGAGATCGCCTACGTTAGGAACAGCAGGAGTACACAGTCCCGCAAATCATCCAATACCTGATAAAGACGCGAATGAGCAGATCCCAAGCCATACGCCGCAAACTCCAAAAATCAGCTCGCCCCGACAGGAGATGATCTACAGAACGAGGGCACTAGAGGAAGAAACGTTAACGAAGTGCCGAAAAGTTCTAGAGAAAGATGAACAGGGCATGAACAGACAAAGGAACATACAGAACATACACATGGATGTAAAAGATGGTATATCTGAGCTCGGCGAACTACTCGACGTGATCGAGAACTACCGCCGCACGTGGAAGGCGATGGAAAGGCAAAGGAGAGATGGGATGACTCAAAAGCGCAATGCGGTGACTGCGACAGCAGAAACCCCAACCGAAGTGGCGCCCAAGACTCTTGCAACTCAGATCGAATCAGAGTCGAGCGCGAAACGTCCAGCTACGAGCCCCGCAGCCCAAGAAACGGGCAAAAGGAATAGAGCTGAAAGCTCAACAGCGTGGCAAACTGTACACGGTAAGAGGCAGCGTGCAGGGTTTGGGAAGAAAAGCTCGATGCCAATGACTACAAGCGAAAATCAAACGCCAACGAGGAAGAAAAAGGAAGATAAGCCGCGCAGACCACCGAGGAAAAGGCCACAAGCTGTGCTCGTAAAACCGTCCCAAGGCAGCACCTACGCGGACATCATCAAAGGTATACGTGAAAAAGCCAAATTAGACGAAGCCGAAATTGAGATACGCTCGACACGTAAAACAAAGGGCGGAAATATTCTCTTGGAGGTAACGAAAGAAGGCAATCGCGAGCAGCTGTGCGGAGTCATCAGAGAAACTCTGGGCAGCAAAGCAACCGTCGTAAGCTTACAACAATTAGCCACAGTTGAGATACGAGACCTAGATAGCTTAACGACGTCGGAGGAAGTTGTCGAAGCAGTGAATAAAGCCGTCAAAACGCCAGCAGAAAACATAAAAGTGCATGTCACTAACACCAACGTGAGAGAGCAACGCCGCGCTTTCGTGACGGTCTCGATAGACACCGCTAAAGCCATCTGTGAGCTGCGGAGGATCAAGATCGGCTACATGCGATGCAGATGCAGAATCAAGGAACGCGATGCAATCAAACGCTGCTATAAATGCTTCGGCGCCGGACACCTAAAACAACAGTGTGTCGGGCCCGACAGAAGTGACACATGCATGCAGTGCGGAGAGAAGGGACACGTCAAACGCGACTGCACTAATCCCGAAAAATGCTGTCTTTGCACACAAGTAGGTCTGGAGCGAACTAACTGACTTCTGACACAAATTGTCTTCGAACAAAAAGTGGATATCGTGCTAATAAGTGAGCAATACGCAATGAAAGGTAGTGGTATCTGGATAGAGGACGACAGCAAAACTGCAGCGATTTGGTTGCCTAGCAACAGCAAAGCTCACTCAACTAGCAGCGGCAAAGGTAACTGCTTTGTATACACTTGCATCGAAGGCATAACGGTGATTAGTTGCTATCTCACACCAAGCGACAGCATTGACACTTTCCAAGGAAAACTGAACGCCATTGAGGACAAAGGCCGGGAAATAGACAACTCTCTCATAGTCGCAGGCGACTTTAATGCACGAGCTACTGAGTGGGGTTCACGCAAAACGGATTCAAGAGGAGGCAGAACTCTAGAAATGGCTGCAAGGCTTGGGCTGACGGTCATGAATACACAGACCGACACTACATACAGACGGCCCGGATGCGAGGCCACAACGCCAGATATAACACTCGCTAGCGAAAATATCGGTGGAAGAATACACTCGTGGGAAGTACTAGAAGACTTTACCGCGAGCGACCATCAGTACATCTCCTTTATTGTAGCGAGCCAACATAGCTACAGAGAACAAAATGGCACCACAAAACATCTTAAAAGATGGAACGTTGACCGCCTGAACGAAGAACGCCTACTAACGGAATTTGATAGACTAATACTAGCCACGAACGACCGGATGAACGCAAGAAACTTAGTCGAACACACGATGCACGCTATAACCATAGCCTGCGACGCCGCGATGCCAAGAAAAGGTAGAAATGGTAGGCAGCCAGTATATTGGTGGAACGATGAAATAGCACGTGCCAGACAAGCCTGCACACGCAGCAGGCGTCAGTTTACCCGAGCACACCGCCGAGGTGATGCAAATGCAGAACATTATGCCTACAAGAGGGCCAAGAGAGAGCTAGGGCGAGCCATCGCATGCAGCAAAAAAGAGAAATGGGCACAACTCTGCGCTGACGTAAACTCTGACCCATGGGGGCTAGGATACAAACTAGTGATGAAAAAACTGGGTGCTAAGACATCCGCAAATTACATGGACGCGGAAACGATGGACGACATCGTGCAGAAGTTGTTCCCGGCTCATCCCGTCAGAACAGAAAAACAACGCACCAGACCAAATAATGCTATTCCATTCACAGAAAACGAACTCGAAGAAGCTGTATCCGGCCTCAAGAACAATAAAGCACCCGGACCGGACGGCATACCGGCAGAAATCTTGAAGTGCTTGGCCTTACGCAGACCACAGGCAATGCTGAAAATGTACAACACATGCCTCACCGAGGGAGTCTTCCCCGAGTGCTGGAAGAAACAACGCCTCGTCCTCATCGACAAGGCAAAAAGTAACGCGACAGCAACCAAGTCATTCAGACCACTTTGTATGTTGGATACAGCGGGAAAACTTCTTGAGAAAATGATCAAACCCAGGCTATCAGCGGCGATCGCGGAAGCTGGCGACTTGAGCGAGAGGCAACACGGCTTCAGAAAAGGCAGATCAACAATTGGCGCCATACGAGATGTCATGAAAGCGGCTGCAGCAACGCAAGAAGGAAACCACCACTCAAGACCGGTGGTAGTACTTATGACACTTGACGTTAGAAACGCATTCAACAACGCTAGTTGGTGCAACATTCTGAGGGCGATCGAAGACAAGTTCCAGGCCCCAGAATACTTGAACACAATTATTCGGAGCTACCTACGAGATCGCACACTACTGTACGAAACAAGTAGCGGGATAAAGACGATGCAGATCACAGCTGGCGCAGCACAGGGCTCAATTCTCGGACCTGACCTATGGAACGCTGCCTACGACGATATACTGCGCATAGAAATGCCGGACAACACCTTTTTAACTGGTTTCGCAGATGATGTGGCGGCTGTCATCACCGCCAGAGACACAAATGGAGCACAGCGCAAGATCAACCAAGTGATGATTCGAACACAGCATTGGCTGGCGTCTCAAGGACTGCAGCTAGCAACTGAGAAGACAGAAATAATGCTCATCACGAGACGACAAATACCACTGCAAGTTGAAATGCGCGTAAGTGATATTCTAATAACCACACAGACAGCAGTAAAATACCTAGGTATTAAAATTGACTCCAAGCTTACTTACGGAGCTCACATCCAGTATGCCACAGAAAAGGCGTCGAAATCCACAGCAGCGCTAAGCAGGCTGATGGCCAACATCAAGGGGCCTCTACCCAGTAAACGGAAACTTTTGATGGGCGTATGTCACTCCATTTTGCTCTATGGCTGCGAAATATGGGCGGACGCACTATCCGCGGACAAACGCAAGCGCACAATGATGATGGTGCAACGCACGGCAGCGCTACGAATTGCTAGCGCGTACCGCACAGTCTCCGCGGCGGCAATACTTGTCATAGCGGGAGTCATACCGATAGACCTGATGGCGAAAGAACGCAAGGAGCTGTATGAGCTCAAACGATCATCGGAGTACAACATACAAGTGGAAAAAGATTTTAGAGGACGCACAATAACAATCTGGCAAGACAGATGGCGAAACGACACAACAGGCAGGTGGACAGCACGACTGATTCCGCACCTATTAGAGTGGCTAGAGCGAAAACACGGCGAAGTGAATTATTATCTGACTCAGTTGCTAACGGGTCATGGATACTTCCGCCGATACCTCCACAGAATGGGGAAATGCAGAGACGCGCGCTGTATATATGGCGATACAGAAAACGATGACGTAGAACATACATTCTTTGAATGTGTGAAATGGCAGACACTGCGCTCAGAGTTGGTTAATGCCATTGGCGTCATTACTGCAGAAAATATTGTACGGAAAATGACAGAAAACGAAGATAAGTGGAACCTGATTGCTTTTTATGTAGAAAAAGTGCTAAGGCTGAAGAAAGTCGATCTTGATCGCGATACCACTAATCGCAGTGAGCCATAAACGCGCCGCATAGACAGGGGAGTTACCACACCCCTTTAGTGACACGTTGCTTCCGTTGCTGAAGCGTAACATGCAGATTGCATAAAGGCGAGGCCTGGACGCAGGCTACGTATGTAGAAGTCAGCTGCTGACGTATGAACGACACCTACTCTGAAGTAATGCCACCGCAGTTCCAGGGTAAGGTGTTTGACATTAGAGGGGGATTGTTTTTAGTGGCATCACCACTCGAACCGGTGATAACGTGTTACCGGGAAGTCCGAAGGGATTTTTCAACCTCCTCACGCCACAACAAAAAAAAAAAAAAAAAAAAAAATTATTATTATTATTATTATTATTATTATTATTATTATTATTATTATTATTATTATTATTATTATTATTATTATTATTGTTAGTATTATTATTATTATTATTATTATTATTATTATTATTATTATTATTATTATTATTATTATTATTATTATTATTATTATTATTATTATTATTATTATTATTATTATTATTATTATTATTATTATTATTATTATTATTATTATTATTATTATTATTATTATTATTATTATTGTTATTATTATTATTATTATTATTATTTTTATTATTATTATTATTATTATTATTATTATTATTATTATTATTATTATTATTATTATTATTATTATTATTATTATTATTATTATTATTATTATTATTATTATTATTATTATTATTATTATTATTATTATTATTATTATTATTATTATTATTATTATTATTATTATTATTATTATTATTATTATTATTATTATTATTATTATTATTATTATTATTATTATTATTATTATTATTATTATTATTATTTTTATTATTATTATTATTATTATTATTATTATTATTATTATTATTATTATTATTATTATTATTATTATTATTATTATTATTATTTCTCCATCTTTTATCATTGCCACCTGGAAGTGATTTTTTCGGTACTAACAAAATTGTACTATTATATTCGGAAATAGATGGTTCTGTTAGGTCATCTTGAATTAGTTTATTGACTTGCTTATTGATTTCTTGTTTGTGCGCTTCTGGTACTCTACACTCAGCAAAAAACGCACGTAAATCTGACTATTTACACCTTGATTTGACTATTTTTACCAATGGTTTTGCGCCTAGGATGAAAATAGTGATTCTGACTACGTTGCACTTCATACCATCATAATAAATATTAAGTAGTAAAAATGAAAATTAACCATACTCGACTTGAAGTGTTCTCATAGTAAAAAAAAAAATAGTTGTCCTAAATATGTTTAAAAATGCAGCATACTCAAATTGAATATTTTATAGTCAAGTTAAAGTTACAACATAGTTGTTTTAAAAAATGTTCATATTGAAGCTGACTATGACATATTCTTAAGTTTACTATGATTCATATTGAAGTTCAATATGTTTTTATTCAATTCTAAGAGACAGCGTATTTGTTTTAAATATATTTCATATTGAATTTATCTATGTGTCTAAACTTTGTGTGTACATATGCTCATACATACATATGTATACTAGGTAGGGTCGATTATTTTTCGATAAAATCGCATACGCGGATAATGTTCTATAGACTATTCTAAGCAACCTTGCCAAAGAGACCATGGATCTTAAACCAATTCTTAGTCCGCGGGTTTTATGCCGAAGTTTTTTTGTCAGGTAAAAAAAAATTTTGTACTTCGTAGGCAGACAAAAATGATTCGAACTTCTTACCAAGAAGCCAGGATATACTTTTCCGAAGGATTTTGATGTGCTGAATCCGAATCTGAAGTCAAAATGACCAAATTCGAAATAGGTTTCGAGATAACAACCTAAAATTGCAAGTGCAAAAAGTGCAATTTTCTTCAAATTTTGGAGTTAGGGCCAGCCGAAAGTTATGATTTCATTTAAAGTCTACGACCATTATCTTAACAAATAGGCTTTGCACTTTCAAATGCCGGTGACCTTGTTAACGTGTCTTTTTTGGTCTCCGAGATATCGCTGTTTTAAAATCTGCATACTTTTCAGTGCAAACACAATGTATTTTTATACTCAGCTGTACTAGAACACAGAGTATTATAGTTTTGATTTCATAACAGTGGATTGTAACAGAATGAAATAATCGAGACAGATATGGACTTATATATATCAAAATGATCAGGGTGAAAAGAGAAATCGATTGAGCCATGTCCGTCCGTCCGTCCGTCTGTCCGTCCGACTTTAAACACTCTAACTTGCTCAAAAATTGAGATATTTTGATGAAATTTGAAATGCAAGTTGGTATCGAGACTGGGACGGTTGGTATTGAAAACGGGCGAAATCGGAGCATGACCACGCCCACTTTTCCTATATAGAAAAAATCGGAAATTTGGTATCTCAGTCACTAATATAGCTGGAGCGATGAAATTTTACCCACGTGTTCAGCTCAGGCCCCTAGAAAGAAATTTGATGAAATTTTGGAAAATGGGCGGTGCCACGCCCACTTATTAAGGGTCAAACATGGAAAGTTTTATATGTCATAACTCAGAAAACATTGAAGATATATCGATGAAATTTGGTACGCGTGATTTACTTACTTAGGCAAACGTTTGGACGGAAAATAGTTAAAATCGGTTGACGGCCACGCCCACTTTCATATATAATAATAATAATATAATATAATACAATGGCGCTATTATAACTCTGACGAGTTTTATGGCCGAGCATCTCTCCCAATTCGAGGTGTGCTCCTTTTTGTTTTTCCTACTAATTGGGTGGACCTACAGTTTTATGCCGGCTCCGAACGGCGAGTGCATTTTTTGTGAGAAGCTTTTTCATGGCAGAAATACTCTCGGAGGGTATGCCGCCCACTGCCGAGAGGTGACCGCTGCTCTTAAAAAATCCAATAATCGGATTTTTACTAATTAGAAAAATTTTTTGGTGTTTGGCTCGGACCGTGGTTTGAACCCGAGACCTCTGGCATAGCAGGCGAGCACTCTACCCACTGCACCACAGTATATTACAAAGTGACCTAATAAAAACATTTTAAGCCATATCTCTGTCAAATATAAAGATCTATCATTGAAATTTTATCGCATGAGTCCAACTATGGATATAAAACAAAAAACACAAAAATTTTGGAAAATGGGCGGTGCCACGCCCACTTATTAAGGGGCAAACATTGAAAGTTTTATTAGTCATAACTCAGAAACCGTTGAAGATATATCGATGAAATTCCGTACACGTGATATACTTACTTATGCAAATGTTTGGACGAAGAATTTCCAAAATCGGTTGACGGCCACGCCCACTTTTATATATGTGTATTATAAAGGGGCCTAATAAAAACATTTTAAGCGATATCTCTGTCAAATATAGAGATAATTCATAGAAATTTTGTGGCATGAGTTCCACAATAGACCGGAAACAAAAAATATAAAAATTTTGGAAGATGGGCGTGGCACCACCTCTTTTTAGACAAAGGAATATACGAGATTTCTTAGCCTATAACTCGACAAATAATTGAGATATTATAACGAAACTTGGTTTATACACTTTTATAACTTGTGTTAATAGAAACGCAAAAATTTAGTGAAATCGGTTATGACCACGCCTACTTTTTAACAAAGATATTTCTGGAACACCCTTTGGGAATTTGTAACGTGACATCTCTGTAGGGAGAAGTCAAAAAGGAATGAAATTTTGCACAAAGGATAATATTCAAATGCGTAGTTGTATGACTGATATAAATGTTGAAAATGGGCGTGGGTACGCCCACTTTATGCGGCACTCGCTTTATATAAAATACGCCGTGTTTCCATCAAACGCAAACAAACAATGAAAGCATACAGCTGAGTATTTAATGTTCGATTCCACTCGAACTTAGGCTTCCTTACTTGTTTTCTTTAAAATACTTGCATTTCTTTGCTGTCATTTTTAACATGTTGCTGTTTCTTGACCATTGGATCTGGTGACTGCAACAAAAAACGATGAAACCGGTGAACTATCGCAATTGGTTGTAGCGGTGAATTCAACAAAATCGATAAAACCGGTAAATTATCGCTATTGGTGGAATTGGTCATAATTGGTGGAACCGGTGACTGTTGCTATTGGTGGAAGTTCTCATTATTGGTGAAACCGAAGAACGCAACAAAAGCGATGAACCCGTGAATTATCGCTATTGGTGGAAGTGATCATATTTGGCGGAACCGGTGAATGCAACAAAAATTATGAAACCGGTGAAATCGCAATTGGTTCAAGTGCTCATAAATGGTGGAACCGGTTAATGCTACAAAAACGATGAAACCGGCGAATTATCGCTATTGGCGGAGGTGCTGACTATTGGTGGAACCGGTGAATGGAACAAAAAACGATAAACCCGTGAATTATCTCAATTGGTGGAAGTGATCATATTTGGTGGAACCGGTGATTGCAACAAAAATGATGAAACTGGTGAATTATCGCAATTGGTGGAAGTACTCATAATTCGTGGAATCGGTAAATGCAACAAAATCGAAAACCATTAAATTATCGCAATTGGTGGCACCGGTGAATGCAACAAAATCGAAAACCTGTGAATTATCGCAACCTGGTGGATGTATTCTAAAATGTTGGAGTCGGTGAGCACGACACAACCGTTGAATGCGGAGAAATAGTGCGGCTGTTGGATGTTTGGTATATTGGTGGAGCCGTAGTTTGACAAGGTAGAAGAAACAGCAACATGTTAAAAATGACAGCAAAGAAATGCAAGTATTTTAAAGAAAAAAATACATTGTGTACGCACTGAAAAGTATGCAGATTTTAAAACAGCGATATCTCGGAGACAAAAAAAGACACGTTAACAAGGTTAACGGCATTTGAAAGTGCAAAGCCTATTTGTTAAGATAATGGTCGTAGACTTTAAATGAAATCATAACTTTCGGCTGGCCCTAACTCCAAAATCTTAAGAAAATTGCACTTTTTGCACTTGCATTTTTAGGTCAAGATATCTCGAAAACTATTTCGAATTTGGTAATTTTGACTTCAGATTCGGATTCAGCACATCAAAGTCTTTCGGAAAAGTATATCCTGGCTTCTTGGTAAGAAGTTCGAATCATTTTTTTCTGCCTGCGAAATACAAAATTTTTTTTTACCTGTCAAAAAAACTTCGGCTTAAAACCCGCGGACTAAGAATTGGTTTAAGACCCATGGTTTCTTTGGCAAAGTTAGTTAGAATAGTCCTTAGAACATTATCCGCGTATGCGATTTTTCACTTTTTTTCACTCCCATACAAATGGACCCGCTCTAATGTATACATATGTGTTTTTTAAACCCTTTTATGTATTCACGTGGGGGGAGCGCTGTAGCTCCAAGGTTCGGCGAGAGTGCCAACCTCTGGGGTATGAAAAATGGCTTTAAATAAGCCAACTCATTTCCCTTGTGGAAAATGAGTTATATTTGAGTTGATCAATCATGCTATATAGCTCGAACAATGTATAAACCATCTAAGAGTTACGGAAATTTGAAAAGCCGCATTCAAATGAAGGAACGAAAATCTACGCAGCATAATTTGCTTTTACTGTGCTAAATATTTAAGTTTACTATGAATCATATTGAAGTTCAAGCATCAACAGTAGTTAAAATAAATATGTTTCAACTTGAAGATGACTATTACAAATTTTATAATGACAGGTGTTAATACTTGTCCAGTTGGATTAGTATTTACTAGTCAACTCAAAGTTTTTCATATTCACGTTGAATATCTTTCATACTTGAACGGTTGAAATAATGCGTTTATATTCAGATTAAGTTGTTTCATAGTCATATTTCCGTGTTTTCATAGTAAAAAAGCGAATAGTAAAGCTGAATATTTTCATAGTCATTTTTACGATGCGGGTTTTCTCTGAGTGTATAATTTTTAATATAGACTGGGTTATCATCTTTCATATAAAGTTTTTGTTTATAAAAATTGTTAGTGGTTATAGGTTCTGATTCTAATGCAAATATATCTACATATATATTCTGAACACAAAGTATTAAGTTGAGATCTAGCAAATGATGGAAAATTTTTATTTAATCTTTCCAGTTTTTCTTTATTATTTTCTTCATTTTTCTGTTTATTATTTACAATTATGTAGTCTTCTAACTTTTCTGTATTAATATTGTAATTTTGAATAGTTGCATTTTTATCTGTTGTATTAATAATTCTAACAAATGCTTGATTTGGGTTCACTATTGAGTTGGCAATAAAAATACCTTCGGCTAATTGTTGATGTGGTATAAATAATTCGTTATTATTATTAATTTTAATTTGTCTAATTACTTCAGACCTGGCTGGTACTGACATACTATTGATAGTTGGCTCATTTTTCATTTGAATTGCTATATTTTCTGGGAAATCATATGGACGTAATATCAAAGTATATTTATCATTTTGATAGTCCAAAATGCAATTATATTTTTTAATGAAATCAAGTCCCAAAATTCCAACATCTTCTACTATGTGAAATTTATGTCGAATCAAAAGATCGTCACCCTTTAAATCTGTTTTAACTGTTCCAAGGGTGCTTGTTATACCCTGACCAATGCCTTTTAAATCTGTTTTTTGTGAATTACACTGGATCACAAAATGAAATTTTTTGTCTGTACTTTGGACGTGACTATCCTATCTATATGTAAAATCGGTCTCTGATTCCGAAAATCGGGTTCATTTTTAATTCTATGGGAAGGTTTTTGAGATATCGGCAATTTACCGTTATTTGGCCAATGAGTCCACTTAATCCAGTATATCTCTTTAACACAGTGAGTTATCTTCCTTAGGGTGACACCAAACGAAATAAAATTAAATTTCCTTTTTACGGTTCCTATAACATTTTTCTCTAACTCGTATAGTTTCTGAAATATTGACGATTAAATTTGAATTTTTGCGATTTTTTACGATTTTTTGAAGAAAAAATTGACTTTGTCAGACAATATCTTTAAAACCAATGTCTTCACCTTCGGTTTTACTCTTTTACGTGAAGCTCCATTCTATTGGGAAAAAGATAAGCTATCAACGAAGAAAATCCATGGTAAAATGGAAAAGTTATAGGCGATCAAGTAAATACAGCCAAGTCGCGCAGTGCCTCTGCACGGGTATATTCTATGCATGTTATACCCGTAAACGCGCTTGTATCTACTGCGCTGCCAATGTGCTGCTACTGCAGATGTGTAGGTATTGGTACAATATGCATAGAATGTACCCGTGCAGAGGCATTGCGCGACTTGGTTGTATTTACTTGATCGCCTATAACTTTTCCAGTTTACCATGGATTTTCTTCGTTGATAGCTTATTTGTTTGGAAATGGAATTGAGCTTCACGCAAAGGAGTAAAACCGAAGGTGAAATCATTGGTTTTAAAGATATTGCCTGACAAAGTAAATTTTTTCTTCAAAAAATCGTAAAAAATCGAAAAAATTCAAATTTAATCGTCAATATTTCAGAAACTATAAGAACTAGAGAAAAATGTTATAGGAGCCGTGCAAAGGAAATTTAATTTTCTTTCGTTTGGTGTGACCCTAAGGAAGATAACTCACTGTGTTAAAGAGATATACAGGATTAAGTGGACTCATTGGCCAAATAACGGTAAATTGCCGATATTTCAAAAACCTTCCCATAGAATTAAAAATGAACCCGATTTTCGGAATCAGCGACCGATTTTACATATAGAAAGGATGGTCGCGTTCAGAGTATTTTTTGGCTGTAGAGCAGTGTTATCAATTGAAACGTCGTTCTGAATTTGACCCTTTTTAATAACACTGCTCTACAGCCAAAAAATACTCTGAACGCGACCATCCTATTTATATGTAAAATCGGTCGCTGATTCCGAAAATCGGGTTCATTTTTAATTCTATGGGAAGGTTTTTGAGATATCGGCAATTTACCGTTATTTGGCTAATTGCTCCACTTAATCCTTTATACCTCTTTAACGCAGTAAGCTATCTTCCTTGGAGTGACACCAAACGAAAGAAAATTAAATTTCCTTTTCATGGCTGCTATAACATTTTTCCCTAACTCTTATAGTTTCTGAAATATTAACGATTCAATTTGAATTTTTTCGATTTTTTACGATTTTTTGAAGAAAAAATTGACTTTGTCAGGCAATATCTTTAAAACCAATGTTTTCACCTTCGGTTTTACTCCTTTACGTGAAGCTCCATTCTATTGGGAAAAAGATAAGCTATCAACGAAGAAAATCCATGGTAAAATGGAAAAGTTATAGGCGATCAAGTAAATACAGCCAGGTCGCGCAATGCCTCTGCACGGGTATATTCTATGCATGTTATACCCGTAAATGCGCTGTTACCTACTGCGCTGCCAATGTGCTGCTACTGCAGATGTGTAGGTATTGGTATAATCAAGGCTGCAAAATAACGTTATTTTTAACAATAAACAAAAAAAAATTTTGTTTCTGTTGAAATATTCGATTTTATAAACGTAATAAGCATAACAAAATCTATTTTGTTTCAACTGTTATCAAAAAAAATTAACAAAATTTTTTTTGTTTTGATAATTATCAAAACAATTATTTCAAAAAAATATAGTTTCAAATTTAAACGAAAAAATTGACTTTTCAATAATTTCGTTTTCTATGAAGAAAATAAATTTTACATATGTTTGTATGTATGTACATACGTACATAAATAAAAACAAATACAATTTTTGTTAATTTTTTTGATATCAACGAAACAAAATTATTCTGATTAAAGATTTATTGATAATTTTTGAAACGAAAAAATTTTGTTTCTGTTAATTAGCAAAACAAAATAATTTTTGGATATTTTTTATTGATATTTTTTGAAACAAAATTATTTTGTTCATTTCGTTGAGCAGCCTTGGGTATAATATGCATAGAATATACCCGTGCAGAGGCATTGCGCGACTTGGGTGTATTTACTTGATCGCCTATAACTTTTCCATTTTACCATGGATTTTCTTCGTTGATAGCTTATCTTTTTCCCAATAGAATGGAGCTTCACGTAAAGGAGTAAAACCGAAGGTGAAAACATTGGTTTTAAAGATATTGCCTGACAAAGTCAATTTTTTCTTCAAAAAATCGTAAAAAATCGAAAAAAAATCAAATTGAATCGTTAATATTTCAGAGACTATAAGAGTTAGGGAAAAATGTTATAGCAGCCATGAAAAGGAAATTTAATTTTCTTTCGTATGGTGTCACTCCAAAGAAGATAGCTTACTGCGTTAAAGAGGTATACAGGATTAAGTGGAGCAATTGGCCAAATAACGGTAAATTGCCGATATCTCAAAAACCTTCCCATAGAATTAAAAATGAACCCGATTTTCGGAATCAGCGACCGATTTTACATATAGATAGGATAGTCACGTTGAAAGTACAGACAAAAAATTTCATTTTGTGATCCAGTGTAATTGATATATGTATCTGCCCCTGTGTATACTAGGAGAGTAGAAAATGAGTTATTTAATGTAAATTGAATACAAAAATTTTTCTCTCTACTGTTGAAGTGGAGTCTGCCGGTTTTCCTGTTGGTTGTGTTGTTATTGTTATTGTTATTGCGAGCATTTGAGCGTGTTTGGTTTCTAAAGTCTCGCCTTTGCATGTTATTGTTATAATTGTGGCCCGTGGGAAACGCGCGTCTATGGTTACTTCTGTTATTATTACTTTGATAACTTCTACGGAAGTTACCGCGGTAATAGTTTTGTTGACGGATGTGAAGCAATGAGTTTGGGTTTCCAGTTACTTCAGTGCAGCTATTTGTGAATTTTGACACAGCTTCGTTCATCGAGGTGAACGTTCCAGCTTGCATAATTGTTTTCTCCTTTTCGTTGGAGCAGTTTTTACACATAGCTTTCACAGCTGATTGTGTAGCATACTTGGTTGCTAACTCTGGAGTTAGTCCGTCAGATATGTATGCTCCTTCCAACGATTTTGTGAGATTTTCAATTTCTGAAGTATACTGATTTGCAGTTTTCTGCGTTGTTGTATGTTCATTAGTTTGCTGTCAAAACTTCCACTGATTCGCCTTTGATTCTTGATTTTAAACTTTGTTTTATTGCCTGAATGGAGGATTCAGTGCTTATAAAATTTCTGGCCGTACCTTTTAGCTTTGTCTTTATCATAGATACTGCGACAGCCTCATGTGTCTCTTTGATCTGGTCAAGAATGTCAAGTGCGTCCAAAAAACTATGTAGATTTTCCGGCTTGCCATCAAATTCGGGTAAAATTAATGAAGCCATTTTAATGAACTCTACTACTGTTTGTGGCATTTTGTCTTTTTCTTTTTCTTCTGGTTCTGGTAATAAAATGCTAAAGTCGAGTGATATAGTACTTTCGTATGTGTTTGGTACTAATGCATCAATATTGTATCTTGCTAATGAAGATACTAGTTTGTCTCTAACAGTGGTAAATATTTGGTATGCCTCTAATTGGTGAGCTGCAGTAAGTTGGTTGTTAACTTTGCGTATTACTTCACCTAAATTATTTAATGAATCTAGTATTGTTTTGAGGTGTTTTCTTACCGTTTCTGTTTTTATTGTTATATTTTTGTTTATGCATTTATATGCTTTTTCTGCCGTGGTTTTTTCTTCTATGAGTGTTTTAAGAATTATTTCCCATTTGGCCATTGAAAAATAATGATATCCAAAAAAATAAAATCTGTTTAGACTTTATCTAGACCGTTAGCGCGAGAAATGTATCTCTTTTTCAAAATTTTGTTGTGGGCTGAGTATATTTTCAAAAATAAATTGATGCAACTAATAATTGCAAAAAGAAGTAGAATGAATTTGATGGAATCCAAGGACTCAGTATGATCAACCACTTCAATGGAATTAACAACATTGGCATTTGGTTTGCCTATCTTTGATGTTTTGCCACCCATATTGGCTTATTTTTTTTTTTTTTAAATCTTATTAGAATCTTGGAATGCCGGAAACCTCAAACATTCGTTGTACTTCTTCTACTCTTGTCGTAGGATTGATAACGTCTTCTATTGTTGGCAGCGTTGCCGTTTTAAATTCTTGAGATTACCCAAAAAAATATTCAAATTACCCATAATTGCCCAAAATTCCCCATACAAATTTTCAAATTACACTACCCGACAAAATTTCAAAAATTTTTATATCCTCGACATTTTATACATCTTGTATTTAACTTATTTTTTGCATAAAAACAAATCTTTTGTCCGCCATAATTCCGTCACTTTAACGTCGATTTTATGTGGAATTGGAAAGGGTATTTCACCCTCTCAAATTGAAATGAAATAATATAAAACTCAAGACGGTAATGGCGGAGATATTGACAGATTAGTAATCCTCCTTTTCTTCTTAGCGCGAAAACTGAAATTTCAAAATATCTCTAAAACTGTTCTACTTTTGATCCATTTGATTATATATTTGGAATCAGCAGGAATACATAGGAATCAAATGTCGAGGATATTTTTTTGTCGGGTAGTGTTATCAAGAGATTTCCAATAAACAAGTATTTTCAAATTTATTTTACTTTAAACCGGTTTGTATTTTTAAATTCATGTGCACATATGTATGTATATGTGTGGTTAAAAAAAGTTATAGAGAAACATAAAACAAGTAAGATAGAAATGAAATGATAGTCCGAGTTTCTTTAATTTATAGGTACCTCCAATTCTGTGGTTTGTTTATGTAAATATTTATAAAAATATATTGTAATGATCTTAGCAGTTTAAGTGGAGAAGTTTTACCCCAAAATATATGGTTGGTTGTAGGGGAGCTATATGTTATAATGGTCCAATTTGGCCTATTCCGACAAACGATCAGCGTATCTTACCAACTCAGAAACTAGCTTATGATTCTGATAATATCGGTATATATTTTGGTGGGTCTACTTTTTCTCCTTCTGGAACTTTCAACACACCTGTTTTAGCTCAATGTTATAATACCATTTCATGTTCATGAAAGGTATAAAATTGCTTATTTTTTTCCTGGCTAACTTCTTACTTTAATGGGGTTATGAAATTTGCTTGTACATGTTCGACCAGCCGGCAATTCAAGATTAAATAAATGCTGCAAAAACTCATGCACACTTTCACACAATGCGAATGTAATAGAAACTCATGAAAATAATTAATTTTTTTTATAGTTATTATTATTCATATAAAACTATTAAAAGGCGAATTCCCCAAAATTCCCCAAATCATAGCACTCCCCAAAAATTACCCAAATATTAAAAAATTCCCCAAATTTGGGGAATTACCCACAAAACGGCAACGCTGATTGTTGGTTCCCTAGTCATTCCTATGCGACGCCAAAATCTTCTCAAAATTTCTAATTCCCTTTTATAATTTCTCTCTTCCAATTCGTTAGGAAATCAACTATTGGGTTCTTAGACCTAGACATTCTCGAAAAAACAAAAGATACTTCCGCCTTTTTTTTTTTCTTTATTTAAACATTTGTCTTATCTCTTTTAACTTATTTTTTCATTTTCTTTTTTCTTCTATACTAGTTGCTACGTTGATTAATTCATGGGTCTTGGCAAGCTCTTCTTTTTTTAAAAGCCTTGCCACCCCTTTTCCTCTTAAATTTTACTGGATTCGGAACTTTGGGTTCCTCCACCTTACAGTTGTTTCTTTGCCTTCGCCATTATTCCTCTATTGATATCGGCATCGGTCCCTGCCTGATATTTTCTGGCGGTGGCTGTTCTCTTTCGATGAAGAACCTATTCCACCGCTCGAAAATTTCGTCAACCTCTTGTTGACTGACCATGAAGACAAGAGAAAATAAAGGAATACCCTGATGAAGTTAGTATTAAAAATAAAAAAAAGAGGCAAGAGTTTTTCAATTTTTGCCACTTAGTAGGCAGCCGTTAGGGTGCCACAAGAAATGTTAAATATATATACGTGTGTATATTAAATTAAATTATATTGCTGCTGCTGCTGGTCTCTGTGTTGCGTTGCAAGCGAATAGTTTTTCACCCAAATGTATCTTCATATGATCAGTTAATGTTGCCAATTGCCAAACTGATTTACGGTTTGTGGTCGATGTGAGTCCATTTATGAATGTATTGTACTCATTTGAAGGAAACGTCCTTTTCAAACATTATATTGATATGGTTTAACTATATCCTTTGCTGCATTTCATTTGAAGAAAACGTCCTTTTCAAACATTATATTGATACCGTTTAACTATATCCTTTGCTGTAGGATTTTTAACGCGCCCGATGGCTTTCTTGCCACTCAGATAAATTGAAGGCAAACGAATTTGCCGCGACTTATCTGGCAGGATCGCCATATAATAATTAAAAGATGTTTATGCTTTGAGTGCGAAAAACGAATTAATTTTATTATATCAAATTTGCTTCTTTTATACAATATTTGTTCTTATGTACTACTTATTTACCACGATACATATTTACTCTAAGTGTGTAATAATAATGAGACTCTTTCCCACGGTATATTGTATATATATGTATGTACCTACGTACATATACATGCGTTTTTTTGACCTAACATATCCCTCCGGCCACAGAATATGAAAATAGGATGTTGTAGGATAACTAAGCTGATTTTTATTTTTTTTAAGAAAAAAAACTGAGTGGGCTACTCCAAAAACAGCGATTTTTTTTTTAAATTCCATGATAGGTTTAGATTCATATATGAAAAAAACCACAGAATTAAAAATAAAAAAACAAAAGATACATATTCTCATGTAAAATTTACGGCTTAAATTTGCGCAGATTCCTGTATATTTTGATTAAAAAGAAATTTAAGGTATCTTGAAAATGCCAGGGTCTTGTTACCTTCCCTATGGCTCGCACTAAAAAACTGAGTACACCATCCGATTAAGCCGTTAATTTTATATGAGAATATGTATCTTTTGTTTTTTTTATTTTTAATTCTGTGTTTTTTTTTCATATATGAATCTAAACCTATCATGGAATTAAAAAAAAAATCGCTGTTTTTGGAGTAGCCCACTCAGTTTTTTTTCTAAAAAAAAAAATAAAAATCAGCTTAGTTATCCTACAACATCCTATTTTCATATTCTGTGGCCGGAGGGAAGATCTGAGAAACTTTGCCGAAAAAAAAACGCATCTAATGTACATATGTATGCTCCTATGAGCACTTAGGCTTAGAATAACATTGAAATAACAACGATACCTACTTTGCATCAACCAATAAAACGTTGAATTAAAATTTTAGTTGTTCTTTCATAATGTAATGTGTTTAAATTGTCAATGTCCTGTTGCATTATCCACTCACATGATATGTTAAATTGGCAATCGTCACAGTAATATTAAATATAAATGCTGTTGATTTCATTGTAATATTTGTAAAAAGGGTAAATAACCATTATTATAGTATTGTTTTGAGGTTTTTCTTACCGTTTCTGTTTTTATTGTTATATTTTTGTTTATGCATTTATATGCTTTTTCTGCCGTGGTTTTTTCTTCTATGAGTGTTTTAAGAATTATTTCCCATTTGGCCATTGAAAAATAATGATATCCAAAAAAATAAAATCTGTTTAGACTTTATCTAGACCGTTAGCGCGAGAAATGTATCTCTTTTTCAAAATTTTGTTGTGGGCTGAGTATATTTTCAAAAATAAATTGATGCAACTAATAATTGCAAAAAGAAGTAGAATGAATTTGATGGAATCCAAGGACTCAGTATGATCAACCACTTCAATGGAATTAACAACATTGGCATTTGGTTTGCCTATCTTTGATGTTTTGCCACCCATATTGGCTTATTTTTTTTTTTTTTTAAATCTTATTAGAATCTTGGAATGCCGGAAACCTCAAACATTCGTTGTACTTCTTCTACTCTTGTCGTAGGATTGATAACGTCTTCTATTGTTGGCAGCGTTGCCGTTTTAAATTCTTGAGATTACCCAAAAAAATATTCAAATTACCCATAATTGCCCAAAATTCCCCATACAAATTTTCAAATTACACTACCCGACAAAATTTCAAAAATTTTTATATCCTCGACATTTTATACATCTTGTATTTAACTTATTTTTTGCATAAAAACAAATCTTTTGTCCGCCATAATTCCGTCACTTTAACGTCGATTTTATGTGGAATTGGAAAGGGTATTTCACCCTCTCAAATTGAAATGAAATAATATAAAACTCAAGACGGTAATGGCGGAGATATTGACAGATTAGTAATCCTCCTTTTCTTCTTAGCGCGAAAACTGAAATTTCAAAATATCTCTAAAACTGTTCTACTTTTGATCCATTTGATTATATATTTGGAATCAGCAGGAATACATAGGAATCAAATGTCGAGGATATTTTTTTGTCGGGTAGTGTTATCAAGAGATTTCCAATAAACAAGTATTTTCAAATTTATTTTACTTTAAACCGGTTTGTATTTTTAAATTCATGTGCACATATGTATGTATATGTGTGGTTAAAAAAAGTTATAGAGAAACATAAAACAAGTAAGATAGAAATGAAATGATAGTCCGAGTTTCTTTAATTTATAGGTACCTCCAATGGTGGTTTGTTTATGTAAATATTTATAAAAATATATTGTAATGATCTTAGCAGTTTAAGTGGAGAAGTTTTACCCCAAAATATATGGTTGGTTGTAGGGGAGCTATATGTTATAATGGTCCAATTTGGCCTATTCCGACAAACGATCAGCGTATCTTACCAACTCAGAAACTAGCTTATGATTCTGATAATATCGGTATATATTTTGGTGGGTCTACTTTTTCTCCTTCTGGAACTTTCAACACACCTGTTTTAGCTCAATGTTATAATACCATTTCATGTTCATGAAAGGTATAAAATTGCTTATTTTTTTCCTGGCTAACTTCTTACTTTAATGGGGTTATGAAATTTGCTTGTACATGTTCGACCAGCCGGCAATTCAAGATTAAATAAATGCTGCAAAAACTCATGCACACTTTCACACAATGCGAATGTAATAGAAACTCATGAAAATAATTAATTTTTTTTATAGTTATTATTATTCATATAAAACTATTAAAAGGCGAATTCCCCAAAATTCCCCAAATCATAGCACTCCCCAAAAATTACCCAAATATTAAAAAATTCCCCAAATTTGGGGAATTACCCACAAAACGGCAACGCTGATTGTTGGTTCCCTAGTCATTCCTATGCGACGCCAAAATCTTCTCAAAATTTCTAATTCCCTTTTATAATTTCTCTCTTCCAATTCGTTAGGAAATCAACTATTGGGTTCTTAGACCTAGACATTCTCGAAAAAACAAAAGATACTTCCACCTTTTTTTTTTTCTTTATTTAAACATTTGTCTTATCTCTTTTAACTTATTTTTTCATTTTCTTTTTTCTTCTATACTAGTTGCTACGTTGATTAATTCATGGGTCTTGGCAAGCTCTTCTTTTTTTAAAAGCCTTGCCACCCCTTTTCCTCTTAAATTTTACTGGATTCGGAACTTTGGGTTCCTCCACCTTACAGTTGTTTCTTTGCCTTCGCCATTATTCCTCTATTGATATCGGCATCGGTCCCTGCCTGATATTTTCTGGCGGTGGCTGTTCTCTTTCGATGAAGAACCTATTCCACCGCTCGAAAATTTCGTCAACCTCTTGTTGACTGACCATGAAGACAAGAGAAAATAAAGGAATACCCTGATGAAGTTAGTATTAAAAATAAAAAAAAGAGGCAAGAGTTTTTCAATTTTTGCCACTTAGTAGGCAGCCGTTAGGGTGCCACAAGAAATGTTAAATATATATACGTGTGTATATTAAATTAAATTATATTGCTGCTGCTGCTGGTCTCTGTGTTGCGTTGCAAGCGAATAGTTTTTCACCCAAATGTATCTTCATATGATCAGTTAATGTTGCCAATTGCCAAACTGATTTACGGTTTGTGGTCGATGTGAGTCCATTTATGAATGTATTGTACTCATTTGAAGGAAACGTCCTTTTCAAACATTATATTGATATGGTTTAACTATATCCTTTGCTGCATTTCATTTGAAGAAAACGTCCTTTTCAAACATTATATTGATACCGTTTAACTATATCCTTTGCTGTAGGATTTTTAACGCGCCCGATGGCTTTCTTGCCACTCAGATAAATTGAAGGCAAACGAATTTGCCGCGACTTATCTGGCAGGATCGCCATATAATAATTAAAAGATGTTTATGCTTTGAGTGCGAAAAACGAATTAATTTTATTATATCAAATTTGCTTCTTTTATACAATATTTGTTCTTATGTACTACTTATTTACCACGATACATATTTACTCTAAGTGTGTAATAATAATGAGACTCTTTCCCACGGTATATTGTATATATATGTATGTACCTACGTACATATACATGCGTTTTTTTGACCTAACATATCCCTCCGGCCACAGAATATGAAAATAGGATGTTGTAGGATAACTAAGCTGATTTTTATTTTTTTTAAGAAAAAAAACTGAGTGGGCTACTCCAAAAACAGCGATTTTTTTTTTAAATTCCATGATAGGTTTAGATTCATATATGAAAAAAACCACAGAATTAAAAATAAAAAAACAAAAGATACATATTCTCATGTAAAATTTACGGCTTAAATTTGCGCAGATTCCTGTATATTTTGATTAAAAAGAAATTTAAGGTATCTTGAAAATGCCAGGGTCTTGTTACCTTCCCTATGGCTCGCACTAAAAAACTGAGTACACCATCCGATTAAGCCGTTAATTTTATATGAGAATATGTATCTTTTGTTTTTTTTATTTTTAATTCTGTGTTTTTTTTTTCATATATGAATCTAAACCTATCATGGAATTAAAAAAAAAATCGCTGTTTTTGGAGTAGCCCACTCAGTTTTTTTTCTAAAAAAAAAAATAAAAATCAGCTTAGTTATCCTACAACATCCTATTTTCATATTCTGTGGCCGGAGGGAAGATCTGAGAAACTTTGCCGAAAAAAAAACGCATCTAATGTACATATGTATTCTCCTATGAGCACTTAGGCTTAGAATAACATTGAAATAACAACGATACCTACTTTGCATCAACCAATAAAACGTTGAATTAAAATTTTAGTTGTTCTTTCATAATGTAATGTGTTTAAATTGTCAATGTCCTGTTGCATTATCCACTCACATGATATGTTAAATTGGCAATCGTCACAGTAATATTAAATATAAATGCTGTTGATTTCATTGTAATATTTGTAAAAAGGGTAAATAACCATTATTATAGTATTGTTTTGAGGTTTTTCTTACCGTTTCTGTTTTTATTGTTATATTTTTGTTTATGCATTTATATGCTTTTTCTGCCGTGGTTTTTTCTTCTATGAGTGTTTTAAGAATTATTTCCCATTTGGCCATTGAAAAATAATGATATCCAAAAAAATAAAATCTGTTTAGACTTTATCTAGACCGTTAGCGCGAGAAATGTATCTCTTTTTTAAAATTTTGTTGTGGACTGAGTATATTTTCAAAAATAAATTGATGCAACTAATAATTGCAATAACAAGTAGAATGAATTTGATGGAATCCAAGGACTCAGTATGATCAACCACTTCAATGGAATTAACAACATTGGCATTTGGTTTGCCTATCTTTGATGTTTTGCCACCCATATTGGCTTATTTTTATTAAAAAAATTTTATTAGAATCTTGGAATGCCGGAAACCTCAAAGATTCGTTGTACTTCTTCTACTCTTGTCGTAGGATTGATAACGTCTTCTATTGTTGGCAGCGTTGCCGTTTTAAATTCTTGAGATTACCCAAAAAAATATTCAAATTACCTATAATTGCCCAAAATTCCCCATACAAATTTTTAAATTACACTACCCGACAAAATTTCAAAAATTTTTATATCCTCGACATTTTATACATCTTGTATTTAACTTATTTTTTGCATAAAAACAAATCTTTTGTCCGCCATAATTCCGTCACTTTAACGTCGATTTTATGTGGAATTGGAAAGGGTATTTCATCCTCTCAAAATTAAATGAAATAATATAAAACTCAAAACGGTAATGGCGGAGATATTGACAGATTAGTAATCCCCCTTTTCTTCTTAGCGCGAAAACTGAAATTTCAAAATATCTCTAAAACTGTTCTACTTTTGATCCATTTGATTATATATTTGGAATCAGCAGGAATACATAGGAATCAAATGTCGAGGATATTTTTTTGTCGGGTAGTGTTATCAAGAGATTTCCAATAAACAAGTATTTTCAAATTTATTTTACTTTAAACCGGTTTGTATTTTTAAATTCATGTGCACATATGTATGTATATGTGGTTAAAAAAAGTTATAAAGAAACATAAAACAAGTAAGATAGAAATGAAACATTAAATAGTCCGAGTTTCTTTAATTTATAGGTACCTCCAATTCTGTGGTTTGTTTATGTAAATATTTATAAAAAAATATTGTAATGATCTTAGCAATTTAAGTGGAGAAGTTTTACCCCAAAATATATGGTTGGTTGTAGGGGAGCTATATGTTATAATGGTCCAATTTGGCCTATTCCGACAAACGATCAGCGTATCTTACCAACTCAGAAACTAGCTTATGATTCTGATAATATCGGTATATATTTTGGTGGGTCTACTTTTTCTCCTTCTGGAACTTTCAACAAACCTGTTTTAGCTCAATGTTATAATACCATTTCATGTTCATGAAAGGTATAAAATTGCTTATTTTTTTCCTAGCTAACTTCTTACTTTAATGGGGTTATGAAATTTGCTTGTACATGTTCGACCAGCCGGCAATTCAAGATTAAATAAATGCTGCAAAAACTCATGCACACTTTCACACAATGCGAATGTAATAGAAACTCATGAAAATAATTAATTTTTTTTATAGGTATTATTATTCATATAAAACTATTAAAAGGCGAATTCCCCAAAATTCCCCAAATCATAGCACTCCCCAAAAATTACCCAAATATTAAAAAATTCCCCAAATTTGGGGAATTACCCACAAAACGGCAACGCTGATTGTTGGTTCCCTAGTCATTCCTATGCGACGCCAAAATCTTCTCAAAATTTCTAATTCCCTTTCATAATTTCTCTCTTCCAATTCGTTAGGAAATCAACTATTGGGTTCTTAGACCTAGACATTCTCGAAAAAACAAAAGATACTTCCACCTTTTTTTTTCTACGTTGATTAATTCATGGGTCTTGGCAAGCTCTTCTTTTTTTAAAAGCCTTACCACCCCTTTTCCTCTTAAATTTTACTTGCTTCGGAACTTTGGGTTCCTCCACCTTACAGTTGTTTCTTTGCCTTCGCCATTATTCCTCTATTGATATCGGCAAAGGTCCCTGTACCCTGTACACACTGGTCACGCTGTGAAGTTGTCAAAAATTTGTTCCTCCGTACTTTTGTGCTAAAAAGTATATAATTGATCAATTTAACTCAATAATATTGTGAAAAAGTGTCGGAAAAAGTGTCGCAACTTAGTGTGCTATCAAAGTAATGCCTCAGACACACATGTGGTATGAATATTATAATATCAATACAATGATTTGGCTTTAGTATGAAAATTTTCAATTAAACTACAATATGAGAGTGACACATATGTGGTATAGATCGAAATATTTCTACTATACTACGATGTGTGTCTCTAGCATAAGATAAAATTGCTTTATATAAATTCTAAAGCGTAAATTAAGTGTTGTTGCTGAGTGATTGTGCATATTGTTGTTGCATTGATCGCACAATAGCAAAAGCTCCCACAAACTAAACTCCACCACACACTAGTTTTTCACAACTTAGTGTGGACACAAACCAATCGAGTGGTGTAAAGTAAAGTTTATACATAAGTATCAGAGCTGTAAAAAGCTGCAATCAGATTGTATTACAATCATAAAAATTTGTAATACAAGCGCAGCCGGGTGCAAATGAATATAGACTAAAATATTTGTTTGCACCAGCGAGATGCCCCTCAACCATACTCCTACTAAAGGAGGAGGTTCCCAACAGCGAGGTGCCCAACAAACCTAAGTGCAACTACAGCACCAAACCCCGAGATCCCTAGGTACACCCCAACAAATGCCCCAACAGGTAACCTCATCCCGCCTGCCCAGTGTCAACGTACCAAACGTACAACAGCAGATCGAAACCCTGCAAAGGCAACTGGAATTTCTCTATGCCCAACAACAACAAGCCCAGAAACCCCAAACTGCAGGAAACTTGACATCTGCTACCCCAACCGACGAATGGAAGATCGTCAATCCCAAACGCCAACGCGAAAGCCCAGGTAAAAATACTGTCTCTAAAAAACAGGCTACGCTTGACAATTACTGGCTTGCAACTCGCCAACCAAATGAAAATGAAAATGAAAACAGATTTGCCTCCCTTGAAGTTGAGGAAACAAACCAACCAACTGAAAAAATACCCAAGCCGCCGCCAATATTTATAGACAAAGTTCTAAATATTCCCCCCCTAATGAGTTTACTACAAGAAGTTGCTCCAAACTCTTATGATCTAAAGCTCACAGGCAAAGATCAAGTAAAAGTACAAGCATCATCCCTGGATGCTTACAAAACCATAGTATCACAACTGGAACAGAAGGGCACAGAGTTCTATACTTATAAAACAAAACAAGAACGTACCTTCAGTGGTTCTCAGAAATATGCATTCCTCAATAGACACAAAAGAAATTGTGGATTCACTAAAAGATCACGGTCACTCAGTTACAAACATTTGGAACATAAAACACAGAGTCACAAAAAAGCCTCTCCCCATGTTTATCATTGAACTCAAACCCGATTCTAACAACAAGATGATATATCAAATTAAAAGTCTCCTGCACTCAAAAATTACTTTCGAGCCCCCACACCCGAAGCGTGAAATACCGCAATGCGCCAACTTTCAGCAATATGGCCACACAAAGTCCTACTGCCGTCGAAAATCAGTATGTATAAAATGTGCTGGAAACCACCTTTCCGCTGATTGTAAGCGAAAGCCAAGATCTGAAGATGTCAAATGTGCTTTATGTGAAGGTAACCATCCAGCAAATTATAAAGGGTGTATGGTATACAAAAACCTCCAAAGCGCCAAATACCCAACTCTGAGGAAAAAAAGCTCCTGCACAGCCTCAGGACAAACCACAACAGCCAAGTCAAACCCCAATTCAAATTGAAACCCCAATTCAAATTGACCCATACCCAGCCACATATGCTCAAGCAGCAAAGAAAGGCGTAACACCCCGTTCGAACCCTAATAATGCTATTCCAAAAAATCCACACCCCAACGCAAAACACTAACGAAATGCGAGAAATGATAGGCTTACTAAAACAAGTCATGCAACAAATGACAGCAATGATGAGCCTGCTCGTCACCCTCACGACTAAAAATTGTGCATCTTCAACCCGTTGAAAATTATTATTTGGAATGCCAATGGCCTATCCAAACACTTACTTGAGGTTAAAGCTTTACTTCAGACCCATAATATAGATATACTCCTCATATCGGAGACCCATTTTACGGACAAAAGCTATTTTGAAGTACCCAACTACAAGTTTTACCACACAAAACACCCAAGTAACAAAGCTCATGGAGGCTCAGGTATCTTGATACGGAAAAGTATTAAACATTACAGCACGAATTCATTCCGTACAAATGCTATACAAGCCACAAATATTGTCATTGAAGACCCGAGCGGCCAGCTTACACTCTCTGCTATCTATAGCCCGCCGAGGCACTCTATCAGCGCTGCAGAATATGAAAATTTCTTCAAAACTCTTGGAAATCGATTTCTAGCTGGGGCGATTACAATGCCACACACACATTCTGGGGCTCTCGTCTCATTACCCCTAAAGGAAGACAACTATATAATGCTATTAGCAAGCTCATTTTAACTCCATTCTCTACTGGAACTCCCACTTATTGGCCAACAGATAAAAATAAAATACCCGACTTAATCGATTTCTGCGTGGTGAAAGGCGTGCTTTCCTCAGATATAACTTGCAAAACGTGCTTTGAATTGTCTTCCGACCACTCTCCAATCCTGGTAACAATTGATAAAAATTTTACACCGACAGCGGATCAATGCAGCCTTTACAATCGGAAGACTGACTGGGAATACTTCCGACACATCATCACGTCTAATCTTGACTTGAAATTAGCGCTGAAATCTGCTGAAGATATAGAGGCAGCAGTCGAACATTTTAACAGCTGCATGGAAATCAACTCCCACCCTTATCAGACAAAAAAGGACAAGCGTTACACACAAGATACAAGCTAAGCTCAAAGAAAAGCGACTCGCAAGGAAAAAGTGGCAACAAACCCGTCACCCCGACGCACAATGGGAGATTTTGGCCAAAAATAAATTCGAAATTAAAGTAGTGATAAATAAATATTTTTTAACTGCAATAGACAGATATCTTATGTGACAAAAAAAAAGCCCATGTAAAATTTTTTGAGTTCCGTTTCGTTTAGCCATACAGGGTGCTCAAAGTTGAATAAAAAATATGTCATATGAATTATGAATTTTATGACCTGATACGAAAAGCTCTATCTAAGCCATTTATCGACGTATATATGTGGTTTTGACATCTAAATATAGAAAATGACCTCTACTTTTCTAGGAAGTAATCTCGTTTCTTCTAACTTTGAAATCTGATTTTATATGATTTTTCAAATACTGATAAAAAAATATAGAAAAAAATTTTTCTTCGTCCACTTTAAGGAATAAAATAAAAAAAACAAAAAAAAAGGTATCTTGGTTTTTTTTTTTGTGTTATGAACTAATATATTCTTTATCAGATCACATTAACAGATATTAATTTCACGCGCGCCTTCGCGTGTTTTAATTATTCTCCTAACTGGCTAAAAGTGCATTTTTCAAATTACATTTATAATGACATATTCAAAATTAAAAAAAATAAAGTGTATAGAAGATCTATCATCCAATTTACATCTGTAATATAGAAAATGGTTCACAATATGAAATACAGCAGCTCATTTTTGAATTAGCTATATAGATTCTATTATATATTGTTTTTTTTGCAGGGTAAAATAAAAAAATTCAAAAAAATTCCAAAAGTTTGAAATCAAATAAAAAAAAAATAAAAAAAAAAGGCTCCTCAACTTTTTAATATATGTTCACCCCAAGTGTGCTTTATAACCCCCCATAGTCAGTTTCATCATTCACGCGCGCTCTTCTCACTAATTCATATTTTTCGACGGGGTGTATATGCGCGCTATCACTATGGATGTACATACATATGTACACATGTGTAGCTAGAGAGAAAAGCATTGATGAGAAGTTTTGACATGTTTATGCTTTAAAATCGCTAATATATTAACTAATGCAATTTTATATAGAATATTTACATATATATGTACTTACTTTTAGCCTATTTACTTCAAAAGTATCATAAATCAAAAACGCGAGTTTTCAGGTAAGGATGGGTATGCATGCATGTGTGCGTATGTACATATATGTATGTGTATTATATGACGAAATTTCGGTCTGATATATTGAAAATTTAGAGTTTGAGATCAAAAAATTATCTGTGCTATATGTACTATTGGTGTACATACATATATAGCGATCGAAAACTTAAAGGGCTTTTTCGTAAAATCAGCTTATTAAGGTATGATAGTATAGCGATATACTATCATTTGCTGCTTTTTATACCAGCCATGAACATGTTATAACTTTGTGCCGAAATACTATTAGGGGATTCACAACCTGTCATATTGTGTCATATCGTCATAAGTCATAATATTTTGTTGTTGCATTCTATGCTATATGTGTACTAAATAAATTCAACTCTGCACGATATGTTTTTGAGTCGTCGTATTTGATCAGCTGTTTTTGTTTACTTCTTCACAGGGCTTCGGAAAAGTCTTTTATAACTATTTCCGTACAATATTTTAATATGACATATGACTTTATGACACTTTGTGAATCACCTATATGTATTTTTATGTAAAGTTTATCATTTGTCGGAATCGCCCAAATCCAGTATAAAATATAGCTCCCATACAACGGATTGCTCATATGTACAAGATAAATTTGAGTATTTGTAACTTATTCAGTTAAACAGATAAAATTTAATTTTTATCATTCATAAATGGTATAAAGTCTTTGGTACGCATAAACTTGTTGATATTTGCATTTATCTATTTCGTCTCCCACCTGTGCCGTTACCTTATAAATGGGAGTTTACGTGGGGATCCAAGCCCTAAGAGTACAGATTTTAAATAAGCATACATAAACGTCACATATGTAGATAATTAAATAAATATTTTTGAAGTACATAGTTACAAATATATGCTTATACCTATATATATATAATTGCCCTTCAGCATTCCAACTCAATTAGTTTCGAAAATAAATGCATTTTAATGGTTTTTCGCGGCACCCGTTATATGGAGTTTGGGAGAATTTGTCATCAGATTAAGTTAATTTTTACACCATGTACTAATATTCATCAAAAAAGCTTGCATACTGAATTTCAGCATTGTAATTTAATTAGTTTCGAAAATTAATGCATTTAAATGGTTTTTCGCGACACCCGTTATATGGGGGGGTGGGAGAATTTGTCATCAGATTAAGTTCATTTTTACACCATGTACTACTATTCATCAAAGAAGCTTGCATACTGAATTTCAGCATTGTAACTTAATTAGTTTCGAAAATAAATGCAATTTAATGGTTTTTCGCGACACCCGTTATATGGGGGGTGGGAGAATTTGTCATCAGATTAAGTTCATTTTTACACCATGTACTACTATTCATCAAAGAAGCTTACATACTGAATTTCAGCATTGTAACTTAATTAATTTCCAAAATAATTGCAATTTGATGGTTTTTCGCGACACCCGTTATATGGAGGGTGGGAGAATTTGTCATCAGATTAAGTTCATTTTCACACCATGTACTAATATTCATCAAAGAATCTTACATACTGAATTTCAGCATTGTAACTTAATTAGTTTGGAAAATAAATGCAATTTAATGGTTTTTCGCGACACCCGTTATATGGGGGGTGGGAGAATTTGTCATCAGATTAAGTTCATTTTTACACCATGTACTACTATTCATCAAAGAAGCTTGCATACTGAATTTCAGCATTGTAACTTAATTAGTTTCGAAAATAAATGCAATTTAATGGTTTTTCGCGACACCCGTTATATGGGGGGTGGGAGAATTTGTCATCAGATTAAGTTCATTTTTACACCATGTACTAATATTCATAAAAAAAGCTTATTTTCAAAATTTGAGCACTCTAGGTCCATTTTTACTATTTATGGCCGTTTTTTGTATGAAACGTTCCCATTGTGCGACGACAAGAAAAGATTGAATGCACTCACCAAAGAACTCAAAAATATCCTCAAAATTGAACACAACAGACAAGTTCAACAATATCTCAGTAATATTGATGCAACAGCTGCAACTGATTACTCCCTTTGGAAAGCTGCTAGTAAGCTAAAAAGGCCGATTCTCTCCAATTCTCCTATACGAATGGAAAATAACGAATGGGCGAAAAGTGACGCAGAGAAAGCAAATACTTTTGCACGCTACCTAAAATCAGTATTCACCCCACATGATATTGAACCCTCACTAAGCACAACAACAGAAGTGAAAAATAATCTAAGTCATCCCTATCAAATGGACCTCCCCATAAAAAAATTCGCAATATCGGAGGTAAAAACCGTAATAGCGAAACTCAACCCAAAGAAAGCTCCTGGGTACGATATTATTAATGGTAATGTACTAAAACAATTACCTTACGAAGGCACAAAATTTCTCACCCAACTGTTTAATGCAGTACTAATAACTGCATTCATACCCCCTCACTGGAAAGTCGCTCAGATGAAAATGATTCTGAAACCAGGAAAGTCCCCCAAAAAAGCAAAAACAATACTGTACAGCTGCCTTTCTAGATATATCCCAAGCTTTTGATCGCGTATGGCACGACGGCCTCCTCTATAAAATAAAAAATACTCTCCCTACAAATTACTTTCTATTTATACAATCTTATCTAAAAAATCGCTACTTTTTCGTCAAAGAAGGAGCAGAGCAGTCTGAGCTTTACGAGAGCTTAGCAGGCGTCCCGCAAGGTAGTGTAATGGGCCCAATACTGTACCTACTTTACACATATGATCTCCCAATAGCAGAAGGAGTCACTATCGGCACTTTTGCCGATGACACTGCCGTACTGGCTGCAGACCTCAACCCTAACGTGGCCTCACTCAAGCTTCAGAGAAGTCTAAATAAAATTACCCATTGGCTGAAAGACTGGCGGATAAAGTGAAATGAATCAAAATCTGTCCAAGTGACGTTTACCACTAGACGTAACAATTGCCCACCCGTAAAACTCAACGGCATTGATATACCGCAAAGTGACGTAACAAAGTACCTTGGTATGCATCTCGACAGAAAACTAACATGGAGAACCCACATATTCACCAAACGAAAAGCTCTTGGTATAAAACTGAGAAATCTTTATTGGCTCATGAATCGAAACTCCCAACTATCAATCTACTACTCAGCTATCTTAAAACCCATTTGGACTTATGGCATACAGCTGTGGGGAACAGCAGCAAACTCAAATATAGAGATTATCCAAAGATTCCAATCGAAAACCATTAGAATGATTGTAAATGCGCCCTACTACGTCACCAACGACCAACTACATCGTGACCTAAAGATACCTGCTATCGCTGAAGAAATCAGAAAGTATGCTGCATCATATCAAATGAGATTATTAGCTCACCCCAACCCACTCGTTCTAGCCCTAACGGCAAGACCAATTAATTTCGTACGCCTCAAAAGAAAATCATTTACTGATCTTTATTGATGCTCTGCAATAAATGGATGCGCTACTGAGAGCAATCCATACATGCCCACCATGTTTATTAAGTTATTATTAATTACTAATTACTTTTTACTTATACAGTTGGCAAAATATATTGGATGCTAAAAAAAAAAAAAAAAAAAAAAAATTTTCTGGCGGTGGCTGTTCTCTTTCGATGAAGAACCTATTCCAACGCTCGAAAATTTCGTCAACCTCTTGTTGACTGACCATGAAGAAGAGAAAAAAAAGGAATACTCTGATGAGGTTAGTATTAAAAATAAAAAAAAGAGGCAAGAATTTTTCAATTTTTGCCACTTAGTAGGCAGCCGTTAGGGTGCCACAAGAAATGTTAAATATATATACGTGTGTATATTAAATTAAATTATATTGCTGCTGCTGCTGGTCTCTGTGTTGCGTTGCAAGCGAATAGTTTTTCACCCAAATGTATCTTCATATGATCAGTTAATGTTGCCAATTGCCAAACTGATTTACGGTTTGTGGTCGATGTGAGTTCATTTGTGAATGTATTGTACTCATTTGAAGGAAACGTCCTTTTCAAACATTATATTGATATATATTTCATATATTTATTTCAAGAAATCAGCACAATAAGATCTTAGATCTTTTGGAGTACAACAATAATAATAATAAGGCTAATGGTTTGTAAGATACGACAGATAATGTTACAGAGAAGTCTTACTCGCTAATTTCAAATACATATGTAGATAAATGGCCAGTCTAATTACTTAAAGAATAATAATCATATATAACTTTTTTATAGTTGCTTTTGCTTAGTCTACTTCTTACAGCATTAGGAATAGAGTTCCATGTACGTATAGTGTTCACGAAGAACAGTCTAGCAGAGATCACAGATTTAAAGGAAGGAACGATCAAGTCAGTTAGCCGGTTTGACTTTGTAAATACAAGTTTCTCATATAGATAAAAAGGCGTTTTGGTAAGCATAAGACGAAACAGAAATATACAGCTTCTCGCTTTGAAATAGTCATGGATATGGCAACCCAAAATATCGGATCGCCAGTGCGAAATATGATCGAATCTTCGTAACCCGTATACATAACGTGTTACATAGTTAAAGGCTATGTCTATTTTGTGGGCAGAGCTTGAGTCTAGCCGGTTATAAACAAGTTCTGAATATGTTAGGTATGGTAGTATTAACTGCATAGCAAGCTTATGTCTGATACTGACAGGAGTAAACAATGCCGATTGCCTCAAATTGCCCAAAACATAGTATATTCTGCCTATGGCAAAATTAATGTGGTCAACACAAGACAAATTTGAATTTATAATAAAACCCAAGTTTTTAATCTTATTTACAACATAAATAGCGTTATTTCCAATAAATAATGGTGGGATGCAGTTAGGCGTAAGTTTTTTCTTCGATATAGGTAGAACGTAAGTCTTACCAACATTTAGACAAAGGCCATTACTCGTTGCCCACTGTGCAATGGATGAAATATCATCATTCATTTTACGACAAAGATTGTCAGTATCGTCAAACTGACTACTTAAGTATATCTGAATATCGTCAGCATATGCATGTACACTAACATATTTACAAACATTAAACACATCATTCAGGAATAGACTAAAGAGCAATGGTCCAAGGATAGAGCCCTGGGGTACGCCAGATTCAAGTCTTCTAAGCTCTGAAGTTTGCGTTTCCGCTTTGACACACTGAAACCTGTTTCCCAAGTAGCTTCGCATTAGATTCAAAGAATGATTGCTGAATCCATAGTAGTTTTTCAATTTGGCACAAAGTAGGGAATGGTCAACGGAGTCGAAAGCTTTGGAGAAATCAAGTAGGCATAGTAGCGTAAGGTAGTTCAGGTCAAAAGGAATACGTATATCATCCAGGATTCTCATTACAGCAGTTGCGCAACTATGACCAGCCCGAAAGCCAGACTGAAGTGGCGAGAGTAAGTTGTTCTTTTGTGCATGTATCATTATCTGCTCCGCCATAAGCGTTTCAAAGACCTTTGAAGGGCAGGTAAGACACTAATTGGACGAAAGTCAGACGGCGATAGAGCAGATTTATTTTTGGCAACAGGTCGCACTAATGCAACCTTCCATTGGCTGGGGAAGTGAGATGTCGTAATGCAGTGGTTTATTATATGCGTAATGGTGCCTAAGATACAGGGTAAAACAATTTTTATAAATTTTATTGGGATACCATCATCACCAGTTGCATTCGACTTAATTTTGAAAAGGCTTCTTATGACATCACACTCAGATACAGCTTCAAACTCAAATTCGCTAACAGAGTAATAGCTAGACGAACAGGGGATAAATGGACGATTTTGTTTATTGAGGGAGGTATGGTTGACAAAAAACTTGTTTAGGGTTTCAGCCTCCAGAGTGCATTCCTCCACAGAGAGGCTGGCGGCAGGGAAGCATTGAGTTTGGAGACATAGAACCTTCGTTTTTCACTTCTAATAATGGAAGTGGCAGCATTTCTGGCATTTTTAAAATTAATCCAATTTGTTTCACTGCGATTTTTTCTCCACACAGAATATGCCTTACTGCGGGCTTTTATAGCCTTCACAAACTTTCCAGTGAACCATGGAGCTGTCGATGCTTTCGGTTTAACATGCCGAACTGGGCAATTTCTATTAAAAACATCAAGTAGTTTTTTATTGAAAAACTCTAGCTTTTCGTCAGGAGTCACCAAATTCCAACAATCACTCCAATTGACATTAACAACGTCAGTAGACAGAGAGTCCATATCCGCCTTTCGATAATCTCGAAATGAGAACATTCGGTCGTTCAGAGTGCGGTCAAAATTAAAGTCAAGTGCACAGAATATTAAGTCGTGGTCAGATACAAATTAAACTTGATCATACATTAACAAAACAGAGAGGTCCGAAATTATAAAATAGTCAAGTAGAGAGGGATTGCACTTGTTGCCAAACCTTGTGGGTACAGACGTATTAACAACATGTAGACCAGACGATTCAAAGTCACTTAACAAACAAGTACAAGACGTATCCCGGACAAGAAGGTTAACGTTAAAGTCACCACATACTAAAATATTTTCATATTCAACAATGTAGGATGATAGCGCAACAAAAACGGATCAAGACTTACAGATTTGTGAGGATTGTAGACGCAGGACATAAGAATTTTAGTAGATCTATTCGATAGTTCCACAAACAGATATTCAACTCCACAACTATCTGATTTACACAAAAGCTTCATATTGATATGCTTTTTGCAGTAAATGACTATTCCTCCACCTCTCTTATTAGACCTATCATTACGGATCATATTATAATTATCTATTGCGAGGTGAAAGTCATTCAAGCTTAGCAGAAAGCCACGTCTCAGTTACACATATCACTTCAACGGCAGAGGACTGAAATACGCACCTAACCATATCCATCTTTTCAGAATTCAAGGTTCTTGCATTGAAGTGAACTACATTTAAGCCCCTTTGTTCCCTACATAAAATGTTAATCACAGCCAGACTGCTGTTCTGAACACCACGTTTGTCACAATTGCGACTCATATGAGTAAAGCAAAGCAAAAGCAACTAAATATACAGTACAAATATGTGGATACACAAAATAAAACGGAAGTATATAACATGGCCATGACAAAGAAAAAAGTACAGAAAGAAAATACATAATTTTTAAGCTAAAATAATATAAACAATAACAAATTGCATTTCAAAAGAGTTGTTGTATATCAGTTAGCTCGGTGATTTTAGTAGCAGCAGAATCCTCGCAATGTGAACACCGACGTTAACTTGCTCTCCCGACGCAATTTTAAAGCTTCATGCAGTAATTTTCGATTATGTGGAGACAGACTTTCAAAAATTGAGAATGGTTTAACTATATCCTTTGCTGCATTTCATTTGAAGAAAACGTCCTTTTCAAACATTATATTGATACCGTTTAACTATATCCTTTGCTGTAGGATTTTTAACGCGCCCGATGGCTTTCTTGCCACTCAGATAAATTGAAGGCAAACGAATTTGCCGCGACTTATCTGGCAGGATCGCCATATAATAATTAAAAGATGTTTATGCTTTGAGTGCAAAAAACGAATTAATTTTATTATATCAAATCTGCTTCTTTTATACAATATTTGTTCTTATGTACTACTTATTTACTACGATACATATTTACTCTAAGTGTGTAATAATAATGAGACTTTCCCATGGTATATTGTATATATATGTATGTACCTACGTACATGTACTTACATGCGTTTTTTTGACCTAACATATCCCTCCGGCCACAGAATATGAAAATAGGATGTTGTAGGATAACTAAGCAGATTTTTATTTTTTTTTAGAAAAAAAACTGAGTGGGCTACTCCAAAAACAGCGATTTTTTTTTTTAATTCCATGATAGGTTTAGATTCATATATGAAAAAAACCACAGAATTAAAAATAAAAAACAAAAGATACATATTCTCATGTAAAATTTACGGCTTAAATTTGCGCAGATTCCTGTATATTTTGATTAAAAAGAAATTTAAGGTATCTTGAAAATGCCAGGGTCTTGTCACCTTCCCTATGGCTCGCACTAAAAAACTGAGTACACCATCCGATTAAGCCGTTAATTTTATATGAGAATATGTATCTTTTGTTTTTTTTTTATTTTTAATTCTGTGGGTTTTTTCATATATGAATCTAAACCTATTGTAAAATAATATAAATCTGGCAACCCATTTATCATTTTTCCATTACACACTATTTCCCGGTATTCACGCTTGAATTATACTGAATAAATTAGTCGCCATCTTACTCTGAAACTGCGTGTACATTTTTCTGTGACATCAGGTTATGGGCCTATTTCACATTGTAAGATTAATTTAAAGAGTTTTTATTTAAATAAAATGGCGACGGGCACACTTACTTTTCCATTTGAGAAACTTCGCGGACGCGAAAACTTTGATGTTTGGCGGCGAAATGCAAAATCGTATTTGGTGCTGAAAAATTGCTGGAAAATTACTGAGGCAGGTTTGTCTAATAGTTCTTCAGAAAAGGACCGTGACGCAAATGAACGTGCGCTGGCGGAGATTACGCTCATGGTGGAGTCGAGTAATTTCTCGCACATAGCAAATGCACAAACGGCGAAAGAAGCCCGGGACTCGATAATAGCAGCATATGAAGACAGTGGTTTAGCGCGCAAAGTGGAGCTTTTGAAAAAGCTAGTGCATTTAAAACTTGAGCAGTTCCAATCTGTGCAAGATTACGTGAACGAAATGGTCATGACTTCAATCAAGCTGCAAAACGCAGTTTTGCACATGGGTGATGAAGTGGTCGCATCATTATTGCTCGCTGGGTTACCTAATGAGTATCAACCACTTGTTATGGCAGTGGAAAATTCCAAAGCGAAATTAACAGTAGACAGCGTTAAAAGTCTGCTATTACAAGATGTGAAATTGGATAGCAACAGAGCAGCTACAGACAGCGCTTTGTATTCGAAGAATTTGCAAGCAAAAAAGAACGATAAAATGTCTAATAAAAAAAAGTTTCGTTGCTTCTATTGTGGCCAAGAAGGCCATATGCGTAAAGAGTGTCGTAAGTCGAAGAAAACAAATGAGAACGAAAATAAAAGCAGAAATGCTATGTTTTCGAACTCACTGTTAGCAAATTCGTTCTTGCATTCTCAAAGCAGCGAATGTGTAGGGTACGTCGACTCAGGCGCAACGTCGCACATGACGAACGATCAGCAGCTACTTTCGAAAATGAGAGCGGCAGAGCACAGCGAAGTTATTTTAGCTAACAGTGACCGAATCCCTGTCAACAGCGTTGGGGATGTTAGTTTGCTTTTAAATGTAAACAAGCAAAAAATTGCTACTGATGTTCGAAATGTTGAATATGTACCGAGCCTTTGCGCAAATCTACTGTCAGTACGGCAAATAACATAACAAAATAAAAAAGTGGTTTTCGAAGGCAATGAATGCAAGATTTTCGACGAGAATGGCAAATTAATAGCAAAGGCGTATGCGGATAACGATTTATACAAGTTAGATTGTGCTAAAAATCCAATTGGAAAAGCAATGACAGCAGTTGACAATTTTGAGCTTTTGCATCGCAGGTTGGCACATATTTGTAAAGAAAGTATGAAGCAGGTGGAGAATTCAACGATTGGTGTCAATTACAGTGGTACAAGCGACAAGGGGTGTGTTGTATGCTGCAAAGGTAAACAAACCAGAACATTAAATAAATCAGCTGGAACGCGTGCTGCAAATTTGTTAGACGTCGTACATTCGGACGTGCTTGGCCCAATTAACACAAAGTCGTTCAGCGGTGCAATATTTCTTTTGGTGTTTGTTGATGATTATTCGCGCAAAGTATTTGCTATACCAATTGCACGAAAATCAGATGTATTTGATAAATTCAAACAATTTAAAAGCGAAGTAGAAACGCAATGTGGCCGTAAAATAAAAGTGCTGAGGACAGACAATGGCACTGAATATTGTAATGAACCATTTATAAATTTTATGCGTGACTGTGGCATTGTTCATCAAAAAACAGCTCCGTACACGCCCGAGCAAAACGGTGTGGCTGAGCGCATGAACCGTACTTTGATTGAACGTGTCAGGTGCATGTTGTTAGATTCAGGGCTTGCACATATTTTCTGGGCAGAAGCTGCGAACACGGCAGCGTATTTAGTGAACCGCATTCCATGTAGAGGCAACAACCGCAGTCCGGAAGAAATATGGTCAGGTGTGAAACCGAATTTAAAGAATTTGCGCATATTTGGGTGCACGGCAATGGTTCACATACCAAAGCAAAAACGAACAAAACTTGATGCAAAGTCAGAAGAGTGCATTTTTGTAGGGTATTGCGCTGTATCCAAGGCTTATCGGCTATATCAAAAAAGTGATTTGAAGTTTATTATAAGTCGTGATGTTACATTTTCGGAAAATGTAAGCGACACAACGCAACGTGTAGAACCAAATCTAGTTGTTGATATTGCTGATGCAAGGGAAGTTTATGACATTGACAATTCAGAGGAGAATATTGTAAGCGAATTATCAGATGTCAACAAATCTTCGGATAGCGAATATGATACTCCTGATGAAAGCGAAACTGATAGTATGCCTGAAGTGACCGATGACAAAGAGGGCGCACTCCGCCGGTCAAAGCGTATTGCAAACAAAGCTAAAAGAGAGTTGTTATTGAGCGCAGTGTCAAATGCTGATGAACCTGTTACCGTTGAAGAGGCCTTGAGTGGCGCAGCGTCGGGTGCCTGGAAGCAAGCTATGCAAGACGAGATGGATTCTCTCAAGTCAAACAAAACTTGGCAGCTTACCAAATTGCCTGCAGGTAAGAAAGCAATAAGTTCAAAGTGGGTTTTTAAAATAAAGCGTGATGCGGCTGGTGAGCTTGTTCGTTATAAAGCAAGGCTCGTTGTAAAAGGCTGTTCGCAAAAACCAGGTGTTGACTATTCGGAAACGTTTTCTCCGGTAGTCAGGTACAACTCATTACGTTTCTTGTTCGCCATAGCGGCGAAATATGAATTAGCGGTGCATCAATTGGATGCGGTGACGGCATTTTTAAATGGTGAGCTTCAAGAAGAAGTATATATGAAGCAGCCGGAAGGCTATGATGACGGTTCAGGCAAAGTATGTCGCTTATTAAAATCACTGTATGGCCTAAAGCAGGCAAGCAAAGTTTGGAACGATACATTGAATACAGTACTCATCAGTCTGGGACTATTTCGAAGCGAAGTCGATCAATGCATCTACTACTGTGTTAAAGAGCAAAGCATGGTGTATGTAGCAATTTATGTAGACGACGTTTTGGTTTTTTCGAATGACAAAAAGGTTACAGAGCGTATTAAGAATGAGTTGTCCTTCAGATTCAAAATGAAAGACATGGGTTTAGCGTCATCCGTACTTGGCATGCGAGTTCAAAGGGATGAGGTAAAAAAGCTAATAAAACTTGATCAGTCTGAATATATTTCCAGCGTACTCAAACGTTTTGGGATAGACGACTGTAATGCTGTTTCCACGCCACTTGACTTATCACAAAGGTTGACTGCTGAGATGTGTCCACAAACCGATGAGGCCAGGATGAATATGGAAAAGGTTCCATATATGGAGGCGATTGGTTGCCTTCTGTACGCAGCGCAGAATACTCGTCCAGATATAAGCTTCGCGGTCAATTTACTGAGTCGGTTTTCACAGAATCCCGGCAAAGCACATTGGCTTGCAGTGAAGCGTATAATGCGTTATTTGAAGGGCACTATTGACAAAGGCATCGTGTATAAAAAGTCAGCTGAAGGTTTAGCTGGGTTTTGCGATTCTGATTGGGCAGGATATCTTGATAAGCGCCGATCAACTTCTGGTTACATGTTCGTTATGCAAGGTGGTGCTATATCATGGTCAACACATAGACAGCGAACGGTTGCTTTGTCATCGACTGAAGCTTAGCTGATGTCAGTAGTGGGCGCAATGCAAGAAACAATTTGGTTGAATCGGCTATAGTCTGAACTAATTCCTGGTGGTACAAGAGCAATTACACTGTACTGCGATAACAAGAGCGCTATTCACTTTATTCGCAACAACAACTTTTCTCCACGCACCAAACATGTAGACATAAAGGTAAAATTCATAGAGAGAAGCTGGAAGATAAATCGTTAAAACTGGAGTACATTTCCACAAACGAGATGTTGGCAGACGGTTTAACAAAGGCGGTACCAGCTGTTAAGAATGAACTTATAAATTCCAAAATAGGTTTACAAAATGATATGTAATTTTGATACAACTTTTGCATTATAAACATATTGAATTTTTATTAATGTTTTGAAACTTTAAAAAAACTAAAATGTTTTTAAATGTTGCCAGATCTTCTATTAAAGGGAAGTATTGTAAAATAATATAAATCTGGCAACCCATTTATCATTTTTCCATTACACACTATTTCCCTGTATTCACGCTTGAATTATACTGAATAAATTAGTCGCCATCTTACTCTGAAACTGCGTGTACATTTTTCTGTGACATCAAAACCTATCAAGGAATTAAAAAAAAATCGCTGTTTTTGGAGTAGCCCACTCAGTTTTTTTTCTAAAAAAAAAATAAAAATCAGCTTAGTTATCCTACAACATCCTATTTTCATATTCTGTGGCCGGAGGGAAGATCTGAGAAACTTTGCCGAAAAAAAAACGCATCTAATGTACATATGTATGCTCCTATGAGCACTTAGGCTTAGAATAACATTGAAATAACTACGACACCTACTTTGCATCAACCAATAAAACGTTGAATTAAAATTTTAGTTGTTCTTTCATAATGGAATGTGTTTAAATTGTCAATGTCCTGATGCATTATCCACTCACATGATATGTTAAATTGGCAATCGTCACAGTAATATTAAATATAAATGCTGTTGATTTTATTGTAATATTTGTAAAATGGGTAAATAACCATTATTATAGTCGATGCAACAATTTTCAAGGTAGGCTGACTATCATGACTTTTTCTTGTTGAGTTGACGTCGTTTTTGTTGGATATACGTTGTTTTTTCCCTCAGTGAATCTATGAAAAACAGAAAAAAGGACAAGGTGAAGATTTCTTTCACGCAAAATTAAGACTATTTTTTTTATTTTCACCCTCTAATTAAATTTACGCTTGTTTACTTAAAGTAAAAGGATTGCTATGATCTCTCAGAAACTTTCGTTCGTTCAGAGAAATCCTTTTCTCCTCTTCCTCTACTAATAAAGCTGCTATCGCAATATTTTATTTTATTATATAAATAAATTGTTCTTAGTAAAATAAAGTAAAAATATTTTATTTTATTATTTAAATAAATTGTTTTTAGTAAAATAAAGTAAAAATGTATTTGGTTTTATCAAAAATATAAGAAACCTGAGAAAAACCCGCTCAATTTCGCATCAGCACTTGGTAACGCTGATTCGAACATAGTTCATAAATAAAATATATCTACGAAAGTTTGATGTAGCAAGATATCGTGAGCGAGAGGGTGGGAGTGTTGCGAGTCTTCTGCGAGTTGGTGGAGTGCTTATGGCCAGGTACGGAGCACAGTTGACACCAAATGTCACCGTTTTGAGTTTGTAATCTGCCATGGGGAGTTCTGGAGATTTTCGGAAAACAATTCTTTGGAAGTCCTGGTCTTCCTCGTGTACGAGTATTTGGCGATACATTTTCTCGATATCGCCATTAAAAACGTATTTAAAAAGTCGCCAATTGAGTAGGGCGAGCATTAAATCGTTTTGGAGAATCGGTCCTGTGTGAAGGACATCATTTGAGGAGTTTCCTGAGTGTGAGATTTTCGATGCATTGAAGACGACACGAACTTTTGTGGTTTTACTGTCTGGTTTCAAGACAGCGTGGTGAGGGAGATAAAAGGAGAAATATTTTCCGTCTTTTATGGATTCGATGGGTGGAATTCGCTCCATATGACCCAAAGTGATGTATTCAGCCAGAACTTCTGAGTATTTCTGCTTAAGTTCTGGCCGTTTTTCCAGGGATCGTTCGACGCTTAAATGCTGCAGTTGAGCTCCAATGCGTGAATGTCCAAGGGCGAGGGTATCGGGAAATTCCTTCTTAAATGGGAGTTTAACCACATATCGGCCATCTTGCTGTCGTTTGGTTGTTTTGCGATAGAGCTGTTCGCAAAATTCATCCTCCTTATATAGGGGTGGAGTTGTGGGTACTTCTTCCTGTTGCCAGAATTTTTGAAGTAGGGAGTTGAGAGAGTCATTGCGGGCTTCTCTAACTTGAGTGGAGAAGGTATTTACCTTTTCTTTTAGGGGTCCGCTGATTATCCAGCCAAATATTGTGTTTTGGGCTAGTAAACAGCCGCTGACATTAGCCTGTAAGCCTTGTAGCATTATTTGTGGGGTGAGATCGCTGCCTATTACCATGTCTATTTTTGAGGGGGTGAAACATGAAGGATCAGCGGGATTGAATTTTGAGATCTCTTAGAGATTTACTCCTGACACCTTAAATGAGGGTAAAAAGTGTGTCAGTTTGGGGAGAATAATTTCGTGAGTGGTTATACGGGTTTGTAAATCTGACGAGCACAGAGTTAGCTAGCAGATCTTGTTAGAATTTTGCACTACCAAACCGCTCATTCCTGAGATTTTAGTAGTTTGTTTCCTTGGTGGGTAGGTGCATTATTTTTTGTATTTGAGAAGATATAAATGTTTTTTCAGAACCCTGGTCAATTAGTACACGAATTTCGTGGTATTCGCCGTTTGAATGGAGAGTGACCAAGGCCGTGGGTAGTAGAGTCGTTTCGCTGCTACTAGTGAAATGGGTTGTTGTTTGATTGACTGTGGGTATTTGTTGGGCTCGAACAGCCTCTGCGGAGGTTGAGGGCAGTTCTGAGTTGTTGGGAGTTGTCGCCACTTGAGTTGTGGCATATGTCTGGCTTTGTTGCCTTTGAGAGTGTTGTGTTTGCGTTCTTTGGTGATTTTGGGACTTTCCTTGTATATGTAGCTGGGAATGGTGCCGCTGTTTGCAATAGACGCAAGTAAAACTGCTGTAGCGCGATTCACTAACTTTTTTAACCACTTTTTTTATCGTTAAAATAGCTTAACCATAATTTTAACGTATCTTCTATTCACTAACTTTTGTCTATTCAGAATGTGGTTAAACAAAAACAGCTGATTTCCTTGTCGTCTGAAAAATTGGTTTATTTAACACGGTTTCAGTTTGTGCGGTTAAAATAATTTATTTTATAAGTTTTCAATAAAGCCTTATTTTTTTAACTTTTTTAATGGCTTTTGAGTTTGTTGCCTATTATTTGTCTAGAAGTGAAAATTCCCAAAAAGTGGATAGGCGTTCACTCCGGGATATGGACGATCCCTTCGAGCTGGCGCCATCCGAGTTTCGAAAATTATATCGGGTGGGCCCAGAAATTGTGACAGAGGTAGTAGAGCGACTGGAAACCTCCCTGAAAGGCCAGAGGATAACCGCAATTTCAGCGGAAAAACAGGTATCAAATATAGTTGCAGAAATTTTGATTTTTCCTTACTTAACATCTTTTGTCATTAAGGTGTTGTGTACTCTTCGATTTTACGCCACCGGCTGCTACCAACGACCTGTAGGCGAACAGTGGGGCTTGTCGATGAGCCAATCAACCGTAAGCCGGTGCGTCCATCGAGTGACAGATGCAATTAATGAGAAAATGTTGTTTGAGGAAATTAAGTTTCCTACGAGGCAGGAAGATTGCCAAGCTGCAAAAGAGGTTTTTTCGGCGGCGGCTGCGCCATTCGTTGGGGGTACGATAGGGGCAATAGATTGTTCACATATATCGATTATGGCACCCAAAGTACATGAGGAAGCATATGTAAACCATCATGGGTATCACTCCCTAAATGTTCAAATGGTAACATAATCACTTTAAATGAAAATATATGCTATATGTGTATAATTTCTAAATTTCTTAGATATGTGATCCGAATCTTAAAATACTGAATGTTAATGCCAAATTTCCTGGAGCACGTCACGACGCATATATATGGAGTTCCTGTGCAGTACGCAGAATAATGCAGAGAGCCCATGAAGATGGCAACCGGAATATGTTCTTGATTGGTACTATGTTTCCTACTTCAAAATGGGCATATTTTATTTTAAAAACCTTACCTCCAGGTGATTCCGGATACCCTTTGGAGCCGTGGCTTATGACGCCCTTACCGAACCAGCCTAAGGGTACTCCGAAATTCCGATATAATGAGGCCCTGTGCAAAGCCCGGAATCCAATAGAACGTTTGTTTGGCGTCCTTAAAGGGACTTGGCGATGTTTATCGCAGCAAAGGGTTCTATTGTATGAGCCCGGATTTGCTGGTAAGATAGTTAATGCGTGCGCAACCTTACACAATATTCCTTTGGGAGAGCAAATTTCGGAAGCAAATGATAACAATAATTTCTTGGACGTCAACGAGGCTAATAACTCCAATTATTCGGGTTCGGTATCTTCTGCTGGAAAACGCGTTCAAGAAAGATTGATAAATAATTTTTTTTCATAAGCTTATACTGCGACAAATCACCCCTCTTTTCCGTATCACTTCTCACCTTCCCCCTTTCTTTTTATTTCCTTTATCATTTATCCTTTTCATTATCAAATATAAATTTTTTTTCATAAAATCCTTCTTTTTTCTAATCCTTTTTCCTTTCCCTTTACCTTATTCATTTCCTTGTTCTTTCGTTTTACATAAGCTAGATGCATACACATGTACATAGATTTGTTTTAAAATAAATTAACAAAAGTACATTGTTTCATATAAAACTATTTAAAAACCTTTTTTAAGGGTAAAATACACTTTTTCCATTGAATAAAAAACCAATTGGAGTATTCGCAACTTAAATAGTTATGTGGTGAAAATATATTTTTAAATTTCGTTGCTGCAATATTACCTCGAAAAATAGCCACACAACCAAATATACTGGCAGTTCCGAATAGCCAAAAATAATATGTATATATGTATGTATTCTCAAAAGGCACTTTATTGAGGTATTCCTCCAAACTTAAAGTTACGTAAAACATAAAAACAATTCAGTATTTAATATAAATTGAAAAACAAATCCAGTCTTTAAAAATTAAAAAATTCAGGCTTTAAAAATTACAAAATTCAGGTATAAGTTAGGATTGGCATGTTTACGTGCATCACTGCAATCAATTACAAAAGCATTTTTCAAGATTTAATACAAAACCGTCGTTCTGCGTACATACGTTCACAAACAGTCACAGATTGTATGTGCATATATGTATACATATATAAAGACGATTTTGTATATTATCTTGAAAAATGATTTTGTAATTGATTGCAGTGATGCACGTAAACATTTTTCTTATTAAAACTAACATTAATGAACCACCACAAAATTGAACATCGGGAATTTGCGGATTTTTTGGTTAAAAAATAATTCTTGTAATTTACTGCAAAAGTGTGTATGATATCTCAGCAAAAATCACTAGATAATATGTATTAGTACTTTAAAATATTTAAAAAGCAACGAAACTGAAAACAAATTATTAAATGTGAATTACTTACTAATTACTTTTAACGAACCACAAAATTGTTAGATCTATTTTATTCATACAGTTGGCAAAATACAATGGATGCAAAAAAAAAAAATTAAATGTTTATATCAGGTACTTTTTAAATATTTTAAAGCACTAATACATATTATCTAGTGATTTTTGCAAAGATATCATTCCCACTTGCAAGAAATTACAAGAATTATTTCTTGAACAATAAAGATCTACAAATTCCCAATGTTCAATTTTTTGTGTTATTTACTAAAACTAACTTAACTACTTCTATTTACATATATTTACACTGGCCTACTGGATTATGGCCGGAGTTGTAATTATTATAAGAGAAAAAATAAAAATCAAAAAATTATTATTATTGAAAGAAACATATTTTAAAAGTCTTTCCATAATAGTTATTTCTGAGATATTTTTTTTAAGTCTTTTTGTAATTATTATGAATGAGAAATTTTGTTTTGTATCTTCAAAGACTTTTATATTGAGACAAATTTGAAAAAAGTCTTTGAGTAATTATTATCCGTAACAAATTGTTTTTTAAGTCTTCAAAGACTTTTTCATTGAGACGAATTTCAAAAATATCTTTAAGTAATTATTTTGAGCAGAGATGTAGAATAATTATTATTTCATTTTGAAATTATAAAAAAGTCTTAAAAATTTTCTTCAGAATCATAAAAGTCTTTTGATAATATTTTTTTCCTGATGAAAATGATAAAAATCTTCTATAATTATTATTCAGAAACTTATATTTTAAAAATCTTTCCATAATAGTTATTTCAAATATATTTTTTTTAAGTCTTCAAAGACTTTTTCATTGAGACAAAGTTCAAAAAAGTCTCAGAAAATTTTCAATAACGTTCATATAAGTATAAAATAAGAATAACTTTCATATAAGTACTTCAAAATTCAAGCAAATTTTCAATTTGAAATTGTATGAAAGATTTTTATCGAAGATATAAAAAATAAATTTGTTACTCAACATAATTACTCAAAGATATTTTTGAAATTCGTCTCAATGAAAAAGTCTTTGAAGACTCAAAAAACAATTTGTTGCGGATAATAATTACTCAAAGACTTTTTTCAAATTTGTCTCAATATAAAAGTCTTTGAAGATACAAAACAAAATTTCTCATTCATAATAATTACAAAGACTTAAAAAAAATATCTCAGAAATAACTATTATGAAAAGACTTTTAAAATATGTTTCTTTCAATTCTTTCATACAATTTCAAATTGGAATTTTCTGAGACTTTTTTGAACTTTGTCTCAATGAAAAAGTCTTTGAAGACTTAAAAAAATATATTTGAAATAACTATTATGGAAAGATTTTTAAAATATAAGTTTCTGAATAATAATTATAGAAGATTTTTATCATTTTCATCAGGAAAAAATTATTATCAGAAGACTTTTATGATTCTGAAGAAATTTTGTAAGACTTTTTTATAATTTCAAAATGAAATAATAATTATTTTACATTTCTGACTATGGCATCGGCAACGCGATTAAATGCTTCGGCCATTTCATGGACGCCACGTGCAATCATCATTAGTGCCTCCGCTTGTTTTGTCTGTGCGTCGGCTAATTTGGCCTGTGAGTCAACTAGCATCTATGGACAGAGGAAAAGCATAATTACCAAAAAATATTTATAAACGCACTCATGTATGTAGGTATATTTTAACCATTTACATTTTCTGTTTTTAATTTAAAAAAAGAACAGAAAATTTTAAGCTTGGAAATTCTGATTTCTTACCCTCATATTATCCGCCTGATTTTCGGCGATTTTTAAAAACCGGTCGACCTCTCCCTTCCGTCCAATCGACCGGCGTGGCGTTTGTGCTGGAGTTTTTGGTGTTCGCGCAGTTGCTTGCTTTCGCGCATGCATTGGCGTTTGCGCAGGTGTTGGCGTTGGCGTTTGCGCAGATGGTGGCGTTTGAGCACATGGAAATGGGATCTCTTCCTGTGAACCGCTCGTGCTAGCATCTGAAATTTCCAGATGCTCCTCCAACATTGAATCGCCTTCCTAAAATTTGTAAAAATGCAAATGGTTACTAAGCTAATATTAACATAAAGTATAGCTCACCTCATCCATTGGCACACTGTCAGGACAGGTGTCAGCGCCGGCTATGTATGAGTCGCCGATTAAAGCCGCGACTCGTAAATCCGCTTGGGATAGTGGTGCCACTGAGATTGGCCGATTTCCGGTCCTAGCCCTTGCATTCTTATTGTCCCGGACCCGAAGGGAAGTACGCCTTTTCAAATCACGCCATACCTGTAAATGAAAAAAACTTAAAATTTACAAATAACTACTATGTAAGTGCATATATATACATATATATAAATAAATAAAAACATTATGCTAGGATACATACATTGCTACAGCAAAATACTTAAATATATTAGCCACCCTTATGCTAAAATCATGAATGTGCAAATGTTCCTATTAGCCTCGCATGATTCGTCCTTCAGATATAAGGATTGTATCTGTACATACCCTGCAAAAAAATGTGCGATCAATCCCGAAAGAGATTTGTCCTCGATTGATCTCTTTCGAGAACAATCGGTCCACAATTAGTCCCCGATTATTCCCGCACGGGTATAAATGTAGACTAATTGTAGACCAATTGTTCCCGAACGGGTATAAATGTAGACTAATTGTAGACCAATTGTTCCCTAACGGGTATAAATGTAGATTAATCGCTTTAATCCCGAACGGGTATAAATGTAGATTAATCGCTTTCATCCCGAATGGGTATAAATGTAGTTTAATCGCTTTCATTCCGAACGGGTACAAATCTAGATTCCTTAAATGTAGACATTTTACAAAAATATGCAATGTATTTAAAAAATTGTAGAACAACCGGTAAAACGAATTGAACACCCTTTTTTAATATCAATTTTAACAAAATGTTGCCTAAAATATCCTATGAAAAAATCCTTTACATTACGCTCATATAATGCATACTCAAAACTTACAATTTTTTAAATTTATTTATTGAGATTTTTTTACAAAAGTATAACTTTATATAATCTTTATTTAAATATGCATGAACATTTACAATTTTTAAGGAAAAATCTACATTTGTACCCGTTCGTGCTGAAAGCGATTGATCTACATTTGTACCCGTTGGGGATGAAAGCGATTAATCTACATTCGTACCCGTTCGGGATGAAAGCGATTGATCTACATTTGTACCCGTTCGGTATGTTAGTGATTAATCTACATTGGTACCCGTTCGGGTATACAAGTTGAACAATTAGTCTCTTCATAGGACATGCTCGAACAAATGCGATCAATTCACTCCATATAAAGGGATGTAAAATTGTATTAGTCGCATGCTCCCTTGCGATTGATCCCGGACACGTCCCGGATTAATCGCATTTGTTGCAGGGTAGTATGTTATACGTACATAAGTGTGCACACAAAATAAAACTTATCTATGTACGTACGTATACATTATTGCATACACATGCATGTACATATGTATGTATATCGCTTGTATATCTCAACGCTATTGAACATTGGTTCCAAATTCTTTGGATAACAAACGCACATTCATATTTACACGCGATACATATTTCCAAAGAATGGATCACTTAATACTTACATTATTCCATTGCTCACTACTTTTAACCGCTCCTCCCATAGCGTTGAGCCTCCTGGACAACTCCTCCCATTTCTTTTGGTAGTCCAGCTTTCCATGCATCCTCTGGAACCTGCCGGATGCGAGGCCTTCGGTTTCACCGAGCATGTCCACCATTGCCCTCATTTGCTCCGCTGAGGCCCGACTCCTTTTTTTTTGCTGCTGCACTTGTAGAAGCCATTCTGAAATTAGAAATAAAAAGAATATAAATGATTAAAATCATTAAATAAATGTTAAAATACTTATGGTAGAGACACACATCGTAGTATAGTAGAAATATTACGATCTATACCACATATGTGTCACTCTCATATTGTAGTTTAATTGAAAATTTTCATAGTAAATCCAAATAATAGTATTGATATTATAATATTCATACCACATGTGTGTCTGGGGCATTACCTTCGTTAAATATATTCAAATGAACACCACCGGGTCAGAAAATTGTTTGTTTTTTTGCAATTCCCTTTTGTGCTTTTCGTAAATATTGGCAAGAGATGCCACTTTTTCTTACTTTCAATAAATTCCAAACAACAGCTGTTAATTATGGTTAAGGCAAAGTTAGTGAATAATAAAACCGATAACGCAAACCACATTTGTTATGGTTAAAAATAACCATAGTAAAAATAGATAAAAGTTAGTGAATCGCGCTACTGGGACAGTTCCTCGACTGAGAAAACGAATGTCGTATGTAGCAAAACATAGTTTCGAGAAAATCGACTTTGAAGTTTAAATTGGAAATTCTCAAAAACTGTATAACAGATTTTTCTGTTATTTGGACGAGCCGTAGATAGTATTTTATATTTTGACTTGAAATTTGCAAAAGTTGGATATCTTTAAAATTATGGGAGATAAACGACTTTTCATTCAGTATGCATTTGTCGTATGTGACGTCTGAGCACCAATGCCTGTTTATGATAGCACATACGACAAAAATTCTTCTCTTTTTTCAAACCGGAATGGTTATGAGGCTCACATATTTTGAGATATCGACTTGAAATTTGGCAGTTGCATATATTTTGATGATACTTTGATCATTTGTCGGAATCCACCACATCGGACTAATATATGATATATCTCCCATACAACTGATTGTTCAGATATAGCTGTTTTCGGGTATAACTTCTTTATTTGAGGAGATAAGGATATGAAACTTTGAAGTAGTTGTACCCATATGGACCTAATAAATGTAAAATTTGTTAGGATCGGACCACTATAGCATATAGCTCCCATACAACTGATTGTTCAGATATGAACATTTTGGGATATAACTTCTCCATGTAAAGAGATAAGGGCATGAAATAGTCACCGAAATTTGTCTAGATCGGACCACTATAACATATAGCTCCCATACAACTGATTGTTCAGATATGGACATTTTGGGATATAATTTCTCCATGTAAACAGATAAGGGCATGAAACTTTGAGGTATTTGTACACTCAGAAAAAAAATCATCAACACGATTCATGTAAAATTAACACGATCGATCTTTACACATAGAACAGCAACATTTTTTTTCAAATTACACGATGTTTGAAACATGATTTTGGCTTTGTAACTGTCATCTGAAAATTTGGTAAATTCAACCAAATTTTATTGTTGATACAACATGAAGAAATTTTAGAATATACAAGATGATTCAAATATAAAATTTTATTCCTAAATGTCATTTGGAATTTGGTTTATTTAACATGATGATACTGTCAATATAAACTAAAAAAAATGTTAGAAAACTGACGTCCCAATTTTAGTGTTAATAAAACATGAAAACAATTGTGAAAACAACAAGAATCACAATTAACAATAAAATTTGGTTGATATAACACGAAACAATGTTCAAACATAAACGTCATTTGTAATTTTGGTTTATTCAACACGATCATAGTGTCAATGTAATCTAAAAAAAAGTGTTAAAAAAGAACGTCAAAACTAGTTTGAAACATACATAATTTTTTTGATCATTTCAAGTCTGATTTTGGTGCAAAACGCAAATTATAATTTAAAAAAAAAAAGAAGGAAAATTTTTTGCCGTGGCAGTGATGCGAGTTTAGCATCATTGTCAGTTCGCGATAGTGGGTTATCGATTTACATTTTCAGTTTGCAGGTGAGTAAAAAGAGGATTACATTTTTGTTTCTAAAAGTATTTAATGTTCAATATTTTATTTTTCCTCTTCATAGGTTGAAATATCACGAGGTTTTTAGCGAATGGGGGTTTGCGTGCAGCATGCGATTGTTGCATTAGCGGCCAAATATTACTCGGTACAAGTGATAGTACTATCGCCCATGTATAAACTATCGACGGTACATTCGTGTTCGTATGAGAAGGACGCCTTCAATTTGGTCAGTTGTGCGGGTGATGTACGAATGTGCTTAATTGAAGTGATGATTATATATTTTATGTTTTATATGTTTTTTATTTAAAAAAATAAATTGTACAATCAACAAGACTTTCTATTTAATTTAACAATAAATTTAATGTAAAATCAAAAAGATGTTATTGTTAATTCAACAAGACCATTTCGTGTTAATTTAACCAGCTTTTATTGTAACATTAACTAGTTAAAATTGTAAAATCAACAGGAAGACTCAATACTTTTTAGTGTTAATTCTACAGTTGTAATCCTGTTAAACTAACACTTGACAGTAGTGTTAAATTTACACGATTACATGATGGCATACATTAAGCATCGTGTTGAAAAAAATTAACTACAAAATTTTTTGATTTTTGGTTGATTTCACACTATTTTTTTCTGGGTGTACCCATATGGACCTAATAAATGTCACCGAAATTTGTCAAGATCGGACCACTATAGAATATAGCTCCCATACAACCGATTGTTCAGATATAGCTGTTTTCGGGTATAACTTCCATATTTAAGGATCAAGTTATACTAAACTTTGCTGTAATTGGTATTATACTACAATAAAATATGTCAGTGAAAATCATTCAAATCGGATCACTATAACCTATAGCTCCGATACAATATTTTGGTTTATTCTCAGTAGCTCAGCGGCACATACGACATATCGACCCCTTTGTGCGACTTTATCGTAACGGACAAAAGCAAATTTTACAGGAGAGCATTTTTTCGTTTTTTTACTACTTTTTATTGGAATTTTGAAACGAAATTGAACACGTGATTAGGTAGTTAATTAATATACTGAACCTGATAATTTTTTTATTGAAAAAATGTGCAGTTTGCGAAAAAATCATAATTATGTCCCTTACGATAATTTTCGCTCTCAATTTTTTATGAGTTTGTTTGAATAAATGTCCCTTACGATAATATTTAAAAAAGAGTTTGTATGAAAAATACAAATGTTTTATTCCATACTTTTGTGTTTTTAATGATGGGGTAATGGTAATATAGTGAGTATTGTACTCGTCTTCCATTCTAAAGTTTCCAAGTTCGATTTCCGGCAGACCAGGGACCGATCTATTGGGAAAATTGGTTTTTTATAATATGTAAGTTTGTTGGAAATTTGGCAAATAAGTAGATTATTTCATGTATTGTGACTGAGCAATGGAACGAGTGTAGGGAGTAAGGGAAAGGGGAGAGGTAAATGACCAGGGAGAAGGAGAGGTAAATGGAAATATAAAAATTTTACATTATTCCGATAAATCAATGGTTGGACAGAGCAACATCTGTCGGCGTTTCTAGTCTAAAATATAAAACTGCACATCGAACGTGAATTTGAACCAGCGACTCCCAATCAGTAAATGTCAGAAAACCTTCCAAAAACAAATTACATTGCAGATGCCGTTTAAAGGCGACACAAGAACAGATAATACGATTGCTATTTTTTCCTAAATAAGTAAGTATTTTTAATCACTAGTTTTCATTATTTTCCATCTAAATGGGGCATTCTCTTATTTCCATAAATTACTAGTACCTGGGTGGTCGAGCTCAGACGTGATTCTTTTCCTTAGAAAGTATTATATTTCACCATATAGGAATATACAAATATCTAATCAAGTAACTAAATGAGACAAAAATGGATATATAAAATTTCACTCAACTCAGTCAAACCGTTTTCGCGATAGTTTACAATGGAATTAATAAAATTAGGTTATGTAGAATTTCCACTGAGCAATATTTTAATTGAAATATGTCGTAAAATGCAATACAGTTTTATGCCGGCTCTGAACCGCGAATGTCTATTTTATGAGCATTTTCATGGAGGGTATGCCGCCCACTGCCGATAGGTTACCGCTGCTCTTAAAAAACCCAATAATTGGATTTTTACTAATTAGAAAAATTTCTTTGGTGTTTTGCTCGGACTGGGGTTTGAAACCGAGACCTCTGGCATAGCAGACGAGCACTCTACCCACTGCACCACAGCGACCATAGGCATACTATCAGTAAAACGAATTACCTCCAAATCCGTTCAGCCGTTCCCGAGATAGTAGTGGATATAGAAATATATAAATAAATTAATATACATACAAATATACATACAAGAACAACTCGCTTAAGGTTATAAGATAATCCAAACATAATCATGGTACCATGGCTACATTACGCTTACAATCCCCTTCATATTCTATTTTAAATTTCAAAATAAATAATACATAAAATTACTTGCTAGCTATATTCAAATTATTTTTTATATGGGCGATACGATAAATTCGAGCTCAAGAAAAAAATGTGGATTGTCCCTTACGATAAAAAATAAAGCCAATTTTTGGCACAACTATAAGGATTTCAGGAGGAATATTTTACCAGGTGATGGGCTGACGGATGTAGATTAAAATTACATCAAAAACTGAAATTCCAGAAAATGACCCTTACGATAAAATCACGCAAAGGGGTCGATATGTTTAAAATAAACAAAAACGAATTTATATGGAAATTTGTCGTATGTATGTTACATACGACAAAAGCTTACCCAAATGGTAGTAATTTTGTAACATACGACAAATGCATACTAAATAACTCAAAAACTAAAAGAGATAGAAAAAAATGGATTGGAAAAATTAAAAGATTAGGTCCGATTTAGTTAATCTGCATCAAAAACTAGAAATCGTCGATTTTCACATACGACATTCGTTTTCTCAGGCGACGAGCTATGTCTTGGTGGGAATACGATAAGCAGTTTAAGCAGTAACCGTTCTCTGTAACGAACTTGTTCCGCTCTTGGGGTGAGAGATTTCGGAATTTCAGACAGCTCCTAATGGCGTGGTTTTTATTGCAGAGTTTGCAAGAAGGAGCTTTTTGGTCTGAGTGATACGTTTGTGACTTGTTTTTGAAACTCGAGCTATTGGGTGTAGAGGACCTTTGTGTGAAACTCGAGTTTGATGGTCGGGGATTGCTCGGTCTATAATTACCGAGTCTTTCTACCACTTCATATCGCGTGGTGAGGAATTTATCCATTTCTTCCCACAGTGGTAGTTCTTTTCGGGATTCGAGAGATTGCTCCCAAAGCGCTAGAGTTTCACGGGGTAGCTTTGAGGAGCATACAAATATGAGGATTGGGTCCCAGTTATCCGTCGGAACATCATTTGAATTGAGGGCTGCGACGCAATTATTTATCGTTGTTTGGAGATCTTGTATTCTCTCACCATTTTCTGAGAATACAGGCTGCATATTGAAAAGTGTTTTAGCTGATTATCTACGAGAATTATTCGATTCTCGTAGCGGGATTTGAGCTCGAAATTTTGGTCTGTGAGAGAGTATTTCTTTATTACGAGGGCTGCTTTTCCTCTCTTTTTTGTCGGAAGTGGTAGAGTTTTTGGACTGGCGAGAGCTTGGGATGATTAATATATACCGCCGTGAAAATGTGACGAAAAGCGGCCCAGTCTTTATATCCTCCCGAGAACATTTGGTATCACAAGTTCTGATTTTGAGAAAGGATTGCTCGCTAGAGAGTTGAGTGAGGGGTATTGCACTAATCGTTCGGTACCTTGGGGTCTGGACTGGGGTTTGAGTTGTCTGCATGGAGGCTATGAGTTCTCCTATTCTAAGTTTTGTGTCCATTGCAGTGCACTGTGATGTCTCGAACGTTTCCTCGTATTGTTTCTGGGCCTCGTCGTCATTTGTGGAGAGATGTGCCGCGTCATATGCTGCTTCCAATGCGTCCATTCTTTTGATGTGTGTCTGAGTAAATTTTGAGACTGGCTTCCGTGTGCTCAGTCTCAGCGATTCTCCACCATTTCCCGCAGAATTTTTCCAATTTTTGTATCTCCAGGAAAAATTTATTTTCTTGGGAATTGGATCCATCCTCCGATTGGGACTTTGACCGGGTAGTTGGACCCGATTGTTGTTGGAAGACTTTGGCCTTGTCTTGATTTCCAGGCATGTGTTATTTAGATTTAAGGCTTTTGGGATCCCCTTAATATATTGTATTAAAACCAGAGACCAACTTTAACAGTTAACACTTATTTTCATTCCATTTCAGTCTGACGGAAACACAAAATTAGTGAGCGCAAAGTGTTTCCCACTGACTGAAACAGAAAACTCTTTCACTCAAAGTGTTTCTTACCGTGGGCAACCTCTCTCAACGATCTTCTTTCTGTTGCCATTTAAGAGCTATTTTTAAACACTCAAAAATATCCCTCAGCAAGTGACGGCTTCAATGAGACTTTTATTTTTTTCCATCCTTTGATAACAGTTAAAAACAGAGGGATAAAGAAAAGTGTTGCTGAAAAATATGTTTGCATATGTAGATATGCATGTACGTTCGTGCGCATACGCATGTGTAAAAATGGAAGAAAATTTGTATTCGTACTAGGTATGACTGTATTTAAAATAACCAATTTTGTAACTTAGCAGGTATGGACAGGAATTTTATTTTGAATTATATAGTTAATACATAATATATGTATTAAAATATACTTTGATGTTAGATTCGTTAATTACATATTTATGTACATACATATTAATATAGGTATTTAATTATAAAGGCATGTATCTGAATTTTTTTACATACTCTGCAGGAAGTTAATAAGTAACTAGAGAACAGAATTTCTGGTTCAGAACTGGCGAAAATGTGTCAAAGAGGCACCAGTTCATTTGCCGTCGGCTTTGCATATTAATAGTAATGCAGAAATTTCTGCAATTCTTATACATGCATACATATGTACATATGTATGTACTTACATACATATTAACATATCGAGCCATAACCGCCAGATTGACGTAACCAGCATGTACAAATTTTTAGAGGAGAACGTTTTCTTTCGTAAATACAGAGAAACCTCTCCTAACGGACACCTCTCGTGGGCGGACACCTCCCTTGAGCGGACATTTTTTCATGCACCAAGGTTTAGGTTCAATTTTTAGAACAAATTGCCCTCTCTTAGGCGGACACTCTCTTGGCCGGACGCGGACAGATATTTACTATTGAATTGAACTAAAAACTTCTATTAAGCGGACACGAACCTCTCGTCAACGGACACTTTGATTTTTTTTCATAACAAATCCCATAAAAACCTCTGTTAGGCGGACACGAACTCCTCTTATGCGGACAAAATATAAGTATGTATAATAATAATATAATAATACAATGGCGCTATTATAACTCTGACGAGTTTTATGGCCGAGCTTCTCTCCCAATTCGAGGTGTGCTCCTTTTTGTTTTTCCTACTAATTGGGTGGACCTACAGTTTTAAGCCGGCTCCGAACGGCGAATGCATTTTTTTGTGAGCAGCTTTTTCATGGCAGAAATACTCTCGGAGGGTATGCCGTCCACTGCCGAGAGGTGACCGCTGCTCTAAAAAACCCAATAATGGGTTTTTTACTAATTAGAAAAATTTTTTTGGTGTTTGGCTCGGACCGTGGTTTGAAACCGAGACCTCTGGCATAGCAGGCGAGCACTCTACCCACTGCACCACAGCGGCCATATAAGCATGTATAGCAATATAAAAAAAGTTCGCGGAATGTTCGTTAGGTAAAAAGCGCTATGATGAAAGGGGAATCACCAACTAAAATAAATGCCCGCATGACTTTATTGGAATAGATATGAATCGTCTATTTTCAAAAACGGGTGATAAGGTGACTTGGATTTCGCTGGGCAACTCTAGAACTTCTGCAGCTATTGGTGGTGGTTGGTCTCTAATTATTAGGTACGCGGGGCGGGTTGAAACGAAGGTGGAGACTGTTTCGTTGTGTATCTCTTTTAATGTCTGCCTGTATGTTATGGGGGGGGGGGGGCGGTTCGGGCTCCAGTAGATGGTTGTTTGGATGCCCTCTGCGGTAGCGTCCCAGGAGAAATTTTGTGCTAAGCATGATGTTATGATTCTTAACTGGAAGAATCTGTGCCCCGTGATTTTGGTGGTGTTCCGGCGACATGAGTAGACTTCTCGGGTTTCCTCCACTGCGTCCTGCAAGTCCCCGTCGATCATATTGGCGATACATAGTTCAAGATAGGCCTGCCGATTGCTTTGTATGTTGAGATAAGAGTTTCTTTATCTTTTCCCCAGGTGCTGCGGGCTAGCGAATTGAGGATTTTGTTGCGACTTTGAACCTTATTCTCGATCGCTGTTGTATGCGCGGAGAAGGAAGCTAGGCTGTCGAAGGTAACACCCAAGATTTTTGGGTTGCTTACGGTAGTGATGGATATATTCGCTATCCGAATGTCAAGCTCTAGCCTAACCTCCTTCGTCCATGTCGTGAACAGGGTCGCGGAGGACTTAGAGGGCTGCAGTTCGAGGGAGTGCGATGTAAAAAGTGGGAAAGGTCGGAGAGGTAACCGTTCATTTTCGAGCATAAGTCATTTATGTCGGTGCCTGACGCCATAATCGAGCAGTCATCGGCGTAGGATATGATACGAACTCCTTCAGGTGGAGGTGGGAGTGTGGAGATGTATAAGTTGAATAACAACAGGAACAGAACACCACCCTGTGGAACTCCCTGTTTTATTCTCCTTAGTTTTGAGGTACCATTCCTGAAGTCAACCGATGCCTGTCGACCACTCAGATAGTTCGCGGTCCACCTTTTCAGCCTCGGCGGGAGGCTCGATATGTCTCCAATCCTCCAATAGGATGGCATGGTTGACTGCGTCGAAGGCTTTCGACAAGTCGAGTGCCACGAGGCCCGTTCTCTCGCAGGGGTGTCGTTGGTTGAGACCGCGAACTATCTGCGTAATTATGGCATTTAGAGCTGTTGTTGTACTGTGCGTTTTCCGGAATCCATGTTGATGTGTGGCTGGTTGTAGATGTCCGTTTATATATGGTAGTAAGGCAGCCTCAAGTATCTTTACTACCGGGGAGAGGAGAGATATCCGTCGATAGGATTCTCCTACATTAGCTGGCTTACCCGGTTTAAGTAAGGGGACCGTCCTTGCCATCTTCCAAATATTGGGGATGACAAGGGTGTCAGAGACAAATTGAGGGCCTCCGTTAGGAACCTTACTCCCTTCTGTCCGAGATGTTTTATCATCAACATGGATATGCCGTCTCGTCCGACTGATTTTGAGGCTTTGGCCTTTATGACTTCCTGAATCTCCGTAGGGGAGAGAGCAAGGGATGCGTCGTTGTTTGTAATCCAGGGTGTTATGCGCTTCCGTGCCCATTAAATGGTTTGCAGTCAGGGGTAACCGACACTTTTTCAAGTCAAAAAGCAGGTAGTACATGAAATTTATTTGGGGTCAACTAAAATATTTTATAATCTGACTAAAAATTTTATTAAAAAAATGAAATAAGGATTGATTAGGTCACCTCACGTAACATTGCCAGTCGATGATATATATATTGGACCTTAGTGTCTCGAGCTTCTAAATACTCTTCCGAAATATTCTGACCGAATAAGATGTAAGGAAATTTTTCATTTCTTTGAACACGAAAAGAAAGTTCTTGCAAAAATACTTAGTAACATAAAAATTTCTATGTATGCATACGTGGCTTTTTGAATAAAAACTTTATTTGCATCAATTTTGTGTGTGTTTATTTCAATATAGAGAAAATGCGGCGTAGGGAAATTTGTAGGGACAAATTTTGTTAGCGTAGGGAATTTTTTTGCATGCCGTAGGGATTTTTGGTCCAAGAATATTGGCATCACTGACTTTACCACGCTTTCGGTCGGCAGTGCGGAGAGGCCCCGATAGAGCATTTAACTTGCGTGATAAGCTTGCTGATTATTTCCTAAACGAAGGGTCTTTGCCATTCCAGGACAACATAGATGTTACCACAGCTGGACCATATATAAATGTAACATAAGGCTTCTGTTTAATTATTTAATTCAATTTCATTTATTAAACAAAAATTTAATTTTAAAATTATATAAACACATACATACATTCAGGCGTACGTGTATATAAACATATATACGTACATGTGTACAAACCCATGTAAATATATAAAAAAATAAATTATAATAATATATTATACTTCAACATTTCTATTAATTAAACTTCAACATTTTAAACTGTTTCTCAGGCTTTCAGTCTCAATGATTTCACTTAAATATATTGTGCGGGGAGCTACTAGAACATTAAATTTAAATACTTCTTGAAATTATGCTTTTCGACATAAGCTACTGTTCGATATGTACATATGTACATTCATGCGCACATGTGTATAAACACACAATCATATGTACAAACATATGTAAATACTTATGTATGCATGTATGAATGTATGTACAATTGGATGTTGTATATACAAATAAATGTATATGATGTTATGATTCTTAACTGGAAGAATCTGTGCCCCGTGATTTTGGTGGTGTTCCGGCGACATTAGTAGACTTCTCGGGTTTCCTCCACTGCGTCCTGCAAGTCCCCGTCGATCATATTGGCGATACATAGTTCAAGATAGGCCTGCCGATTGCTTTGTATGTTGAGATAAGAGTTTCTTTATCTTTTCCCCAGGTGCTGCGGGCTAGCGAATTGAGGATTTTGTTGCGACTTTGAACCTTATTCTCGATCGCTGTTGTATGCGCGGAGAAGGAAGCTAGGCTGTCGAAGGTAACACCCAAGATTTTTGGGTTGCTTACGGTAGTGATGGATATATTCGCTATCCGAATGTCAAGCTCTAGCCTAACCTCCTTCGTCCATGTCGTGAACAGGGTCGCGGAGGACTTAGAGGGCTGCAGTTCGAGGGAGTGCGATGTAAAAAGTGGGAAAGGTCGGAGAGGTAACCGTTCATTTTCGAGCATAAGTCATTTATGTCGGTGCCTGACGCCATAATCGAGCAGTGATCGGCGTAGGATATGATACGAACTCCTTCAGGTGGAGGTGGGAGTGTGGAGATGTATAAGTTGAATAACAACAGGAACAGAACACCACCCTGTGGAACTCCCTGTTTTATTCTCCTTAGTTTTGAGGTACCATTCCTGAAGTCAACCGATGCCTGTCGACCACTCAGATAGTTCGCGGTCCACCTTTTCAGCCTCGGCGGGAGGCTCGATATGTCTCCAATCCTCCAATAGGATGGCATGGTTGACTGCGTCGAAGGCTTTCGACAAGTCGAGTGCCACGAGGCCCGTTCTCTCGCAGGGGTGTCGCTGGTTGAGACCGCGAACTATCTGCGTAATTATGGCATTTAGAGCTGTTGTTGTACTGTGCGTTTTCCGGAATCCATGTTGATGTGTGGCTGGTTGTAGATATCCGTTTATATATGGTAGTAAGGCAGCCTCAAGTATCTTTACTACCGGGGAGAGGAGAGATATCCGTCGATAGGATTCTCCTACATTGGCTGGCTTACCCGGTTTAAGTAAGGGGACCGTCCTTGCCATCTTCCAAATATTGGGGATGACAAGGGTGTCAGAGACAAATTGAGGGCCTCCGTTAGGAACCTTACTCCCTTCTGTCCGAGATGTTTTATCATCAACATGGATATGCCGTCTCGTCCGACTGATTTTGAGGCTTTGGCCTTTATGACTTCCTGAATCTCCGTAGGGGAGAGAGCAAGGGATGCGTCGTTGTTTGTAATCCAGGGTGTTATGCGCTTCCGTGCCCATTAAATGGTTTGCAGTCAGGGGTAACCGACACTTTTTCAAGCCAAAAAGCAGGTAGTACATGAAATTTATTTGGGGTCAACTAAAATATTTTATAATCTGACTAAAAATTTTATTAAAAAAATGAAATAAGGATTGATTAGGTCACCTCACGTAACATTGCCAGTCGATGATATATATATTGGACCTTAGTGTCTCGAGCTTCTAAATACTCTTCCGAAATATTCTGACCGAATAAGATGTAAGAAAATTTTTCATTTCTTTGAACACGAAAAGAAAGTTCTTGCAAAAATACTTAGTAACATAAAAATTCCTATGTATGCATACGTGGCTTTTTGAATAAAAACTTTATTTGCATCAATTTTGTGTGTGTTTATTTCAATATAGAGAAAATGCGGCGTAGGGAAATTTGTAGGGACAAATTTTGTTAGCGTAGGGAAAAGTAGGGAATTTTTTTGCATGCCGTAGGGATTTTTGGTCCAAGAATATTGGCATCACTGACTTTACCACGCTTTCGGTCGGCAGTGCGGAGAGGCCCCGATAGAGCATTTAACTTGCGTGATAAGCTTGCTGATTATTTCCTAAACGAAGGGTCTTTGCCATTCCAGGACAACATAGATGTTACCACAGCTGGACCATATATAAATGTAACATAAGGCTTCTGTTTAATTATTTAATTCAATTTCATTTATTAAACAAAAATTTAATTTTAAAATTATATAAACACATACATACATTCAGGCGTACGTGTATATAAACATATATACGTACATGTGTACAAACCCATGTAAATATATAAAAAAATAAATTATAATAATATATTATACTTCAACATTTCTATTAATTAAACTTCAACATTTTAAACTATTTCTCAGGCTTTCAGTCTCAATGATTTCACTTAAATATATTGTGCGGGGAGCTACTAGAACATTAAATTTAAATACTTCTTGAAATTATGCTTTTCGACATAAGCTACTGTTCGATATGTACATATGTACATTCATGCGCACATGTGTATAAACACACAATCATATGTACAAACATATGTAAATACTTATGTATGCATGTATGAATGTATGTACAATTGGATGTTGTATATACAAATAAATGTATACAAACTACACATGTAAATATTTAAAAAAATATATATGTATATACATATGTACATACAAACATTGGTACATGCGTACATTTATACAAACATAAGTACATCCGCATGTAAATATGTAAAAAACAAACTCACCCTGTAAAAATTGTTGGACTACTTGGTACATTTGTGCCACATTCAACTAGCTACGAACTTGCCACATGCAGCCAATAATTGGGCCAGTTCATATATATGTACGTATGTAGATTCGTGTTTCAAGATCGGTTTTAACGATCGTAACCGCTGCACGATGTTTATTAACAGTGTTGCCAAGAAGCATTCATCTAAATACTAAAAAAAAATTGGTATTGAGAGCTCAAGAATGAAGTAGTTATGAAAATAAAAACGATCAAAAAAACCAAAAGTAAAATTTAATCGGATGAGCCAGCCGATAAACAAGCTCTACTAATTAGCACAAAGAATTGCTTGAAGAGATGTGGCGGTCTCCTAAATCGATCTATAACTTCTACCAAAAAATATTAATTTTTCACATCAATTTTTCCTTAAAAAAAAATAAATAAAATTGATCTTGAGAGCTCAAGAATGAAGTAGTTATGGAAATATTTTACATTTTTAACTCCTTAATATAGTTTAAAAAGTAACCTCTTGTAGGTGGTTTGCAAAGTAGCTACGGCAAGTTAGTTTTTAAACTAGTTTCATGCGATCGAGCGATGGACCATGTGGTCCTGTGATAGGACATTGCAACGTTAATTGGACCAATATTTTTATATGGAATGTGGCAGGTTTTGGGCTAGTTGATTGCCACAAGCGGCTGGTTTGTACATGCATGTATGGACTAGTTCCGTTTTCTGCAGGGCATACCTGCATGCATACATGTATAAAAATACATATTCATATACATTTCTGTATATGTATATATATATATATATATATATATATATATATATATGTATTTATATACATACATTCACACATGCATACATAAGTATTTATCTATGTATGTACATCCAAACACAAATCCAATTCATAAGTGTGAACAATGAAATTAACAAAAACTTATTATTAGGCGCATTTCTGTCGTACCCAAGCATGAAAAGAATACTCGCTTATGCATCATCATTTAAAAATAGTCGAGTTGGTGTTGTTGCTCTGAAGGTAATTTTATGAATAAGCGAGTATTCTTTTCATGCTTGGGTACGACAGAAATGCGCCTATTATTTATTCTGCCTCCTCATTAATTTGGAAAGCTACTTCCATGATGCGTTGCATTGCCCGTGCTTGCCTCGCTTCACTCATCTTCGAGGTTACCGACACCATCATTTTTCCAAATGAATGCAAAGGCGAATTTCTGCTCTCAGCTTCTAAGCATCTTTTTTTGTGCGCCTCTATCGCCTCCATCATGCATTTGTCTACTTCATTTACGCGACGTTTTCCACCATCAGAACGCGGTATTGGCGAAGGCGATGTTGTTGTTGGCGAGGGGAGCGCATGTTCAGCAGATGATGATTGTTGAGAAGGCGATGGCGAACGAATGGACACATTGAGAGAAGGCAAGTCGGTTTCTGTTGGTATAGAATTTGATTGTGAGTTCGTCCTAGAAGGCGATGGTGACGGCAATGGTACTAAGGTTGCTGTAGATTGAGTATGGATTGAGTCGATTCTAGATGATGGTGACGGCAATGATACGGGCGACAGTGGCTGAGTTGAAGTTTTGGAGGCATTTGAGCAAATATTTTGTGTGCAACGAACTCTGGAAATGCAAGAATTTAAATTAAATGTATGAACTTTATGTATGTATGTATATAAGTATGTATGTAGCTTACGGCCGCGCAATGACATGCCGCTTCAAAAACTGCATTGCTTCTAGCAAACGGCCTATTCAGTTGAGCTCACTGCCCGATGGAGCTATTCTGCGCATTTCCCGGCCAAAACGATCCCGGAGGTTTGCCCATCGCCGGGAGCACATTTCACCTACACATGTACACAAAAAAACCTTTTTTAGATGTAAAATTTTTTATGAAATTCATTTTAACTTACCACTCGTATTCAACTCGTTACCAATTGCCTCCCAAATGCCTTTCTTCCTTTCCGTAAATCTGAAATACGGGCTGCTTTTATCGTACAACTCCCTGTATCTCTCGACGAGATGAATTAATAGTTCATTGTCCATTTCGGGAATATATGAAAACTATTTTAATAAATTTGCCGCAATAATTCCTTTTTGTTTTCTTTCTTTTGAATAGATGAAAATGCAGTGTTACCAATGTGCAATATGTACGCATTGCAGTTTTTGGTTTCGTAGTAAGTTGTGTTTGATTTCGTAGTAGATTTTCTTTGAAAAACGAATTCAAGGACCTTATTAAATTTGTATTACTAATACATATATTATTCAAATAAAAATTAGTGTTGCAATTAAAAGTGTGTGTAATTATAATTAGAAACAAATATTTGTTGAGCCATGTCCATCCGTCCGTCCGTCTGTCTGCCTGTAAACACTCTAACAATTTAGATATTTTGATGAAATTTGGAATGCAAGTTGGTATCAGCACTGGGACAATTGGTATTGAAAATGGGCGAAATGGGACCATGACCACGCCCACTTTTTCTATATAGAAAAAATCGGATATGTGGTATCTCAGTCCCCAATATAGCTAGAGTGATTAAATTTTACGCACGTAATGAGCTCAGGCCCTAATGGAGAAATTTGGTAAAATTTTCGAAAATGGGCGGTGCCACGCCCACTTATTAAGGGCAAACATTGAAGGTTTTATGAGTCATAACTCAGAAACCGTTGAAGATTTATCGATAAAATTTGGTACGCGTGATATACTTACTTAGGCAAATATTTGGACGAAAAATTGTCGAAATCGGTTGATGGCCACGCCTACTTTTATATATGGGTATTATAAAGGGACCTAAATAAAACATTTTAAGCGATATCTTTGTCAAATATGATGTATCATTGAAATTATGTGGCGTGAGTCCAACTACAGACATAAAACAGAAAACACAAAAATTTTGGAAAATGGGAGTGGCACCACTCACTTTTAGCAGACGGAATATACGCGCTTTCTGAGCCCATAACACGACATATAATTGATATTTTATGACGAAACTTGGTAGATACACTTGTATGACTTGTAGTAATCATGTTACACATTATTCGAATCGGTTTATAATCACGCCTACTTTTTAACAAAGTGATTTAAAGTCATACAGGAATGAAATTGTGGACTAACAATATCTAGTATTTACATATATGCTTAGTTGAATGATTGATAAAAATTTTGAAAATGGGTGTGGCTACGCCCACTTTATACCTCAATAGGTTTATATAAAATACACCGTGTTTCAACCAAACACAAACAAATAATGAAATAATACAGCTGAGTATCTAATGTAATATATTTGCTCGTTGTTAAATTCAGTAGTCGTGCAGTCCGAAGTCGTAATAAAAGATTTTCCTATGTATATTTTTTTTATTAATACGACCCATTGAGGTACTTTGGGAACATATTGAAAATTTCGTCCTAAGTTACTACAAACTGATCGCTCCGCAACCCTGTTGCAAACAGAGCAATCAGCTGACACGTTACTATGGGAAAAATCAAACTGAGCTAGGTTTCTACGATACGTACGTTAAAGGGGCCTTCGTCATGCGTTGGTGAGTGGGCATTTACACTACAACTCCATAAGACAGGTTGTGTCAGCTGACACGGGCTACGTGCGTGCGTCGTTGACTGGTTGGACTATAAGGACAAGTATAAGCGTAGGTATATGCGTGAGTGCGTGTATTCAGCGAACTTGCCGAAATATGGGATGAAGCTTAAAAGTGCACTTGATTCTTTGAGAATATGTATATCATGTGCGGAGTGCGCCGCAACCTATGCTGAGATATTTATATGGATTTGTAATAAGCTTTTTCTGAGGTGAGGATATTGCAACAGCTGAATGCAATTTATGTTCTTATCGCTATTTGCGAGAATTTTCTTGAGTGGCAACTGATGTTCAATATGGGGCTCGCAATTGGGTATATAAAGAGAAATATACGTGAATATATATATGCGGGAAATATTATTATATGGGAAGATATATATATATATATGGAGTATGTGTAGTATATTGGTAAGTACAGCTAGCGGCTTTTAGCACCGTACAGGATTTGGGTTGGGGCAAAGTTTTCCAAATAACCAGAGATCAACTTTAACAGTTAACACTTATTTTCATACCATTGCAGTCTGACGGAAACACAAAAACGCTGAGCGAAAAGTGCTTCCCACTGACTGAAACAGAAAACTCTTATAGCCCAGTTAGTCGAGAACGTGTGGTCCGCTCGCTGACGCAAACGCCCGTATGCAATTTTTTGGATTTTTTGAGCCCGTAGCAATCAGCTGTTTTACTCACACATATTTACATATATATAAAGTTTGTTTACATTTTGGCAGGGTTGCCATTTAGTCATTTTTGAGCAAACAAGATTTTTACTGCTGGCGTACGCCGATGACATCGACATCATTGGCACTAACACGCGCGCCGTATGTTCTGCCTTCTCCAAGCTGGATAAAGAGGCTAAGAAAATGGGTTTGGCGGTCAACGAGGACAAGACGAACTACCTCCTGTCATCACACAAAGAAACAGCACGCCTTGGCAGCCACGTCAATGTTGATAGCTACAAATTCGAAACTGTTAAGGACTTCGTCTATCTGGGAACCAGCATTAACACCAAGAATGATGTCAGCACGGAGATCCAACGAAGAATCACGCTTGCCAATAAATGCTACTTCGGACTAAGTAGGCAACTGAAAAGTAAAGTCCTCTCTCGACAAACAAAAATCACACTCTACAGGACGCTCATCATTCCAGTCCTCATGTACGGCGCAGAAGCATGGACAATTTCAAAATCAGATGAGATGGCACTTGGAGTATTCGAGAGAAAAGTTCTTCGTAAGATTTATGGACCTTTGCGCGTTGGCGTGGGCGAGTATCGACGGAGATTTAACGATGAGCTGTACGAGCTTTACACAGACATCGACATTGTTCAGCGAATAAAGATCCAGCGGCTGCGTTGGGCAGGTCATGTCGTGAGAATGGATGAAGGCGCTCCGGCCAAGAAAGCATTTCTATCGAAACCCGCTGAACGCAAAAGAAAAGGGAGACCTCCGCTGCGTTGGGAAAATCAGGTGGACAGCGATGCTGCCTCCCTAGGTGTTCCCAAGTGGCGCCATGCTGCACGAAACAGAAGCAATTGGCGCGCTCTGTTGGACTCGGCCAGAATCGTCTAGACGGTTAAGCGCCAATCAAGAAGAAGAAGATTTTTACTAATATTCAAAGTGTTATGCGGATTACTCTTTAATACACAACTGTGCATTATTTGCCAAATGATAAGAAAATACTAATTTAATCGTTTTTAAAGTTGTCGTTGACGACTTTTTTTTATTAATTTAGTTACTCTTTTACGGCTTAGTTGGTAATTAAAACACATTTTTCTTGTAATTTTGTTGCTGCCAATATATTTTTCATCAAACCTTGGTGATAGCTATCAAGGACTAAAACACAAAATAACAAAAAACACAGTCAGAACATTAAATTTACAATTGGAAATCCATAAAAAAATTATATTGGGAAGCAACAAGATTCTCACAAAAATCTGTGTTTAATTAAGAAATCTGTACTGAGTTTCTGTAACTCATATCTTTTCTAATATAAATAGGTGGTGACATGGTGGTGTGGATCGTATTAGTGTGACATCACTTTAATTGATTTTGTTACAGAAACTCAGATTTATTGTGGCAATTTATAACTTTTTAATTTGGAAAAATTGCAGAAGAAGACCACCAAGAGTTATCAATTAAGAAAATACCGCCACCATTATGGATAAATAAAATTTTTGCTTTAATTTCCAGTAATATCTTCATTTATTAGGAGTGTTCATTATCTCAAAATTTTTACATATTTTTACGAATAGTTACGAATTTATGTTCAATAACCCAAAAAATTCGCAAAAGGGAGCCAAATTGAGAGAGTAAGACCTCGAGAGAGTTGATAAACGCTGCAAGTAAAATTTTCACTTGCTACTACTAGCAGCTTTAAAAAAAATTGAAGTGCCTAAAATATATGATCACAAAAATTTCAATTGGAAATATACAAACATTTTAAACGCAAATTTCTAATTGTGTACTAAATAAGTTAGCGCAAAAACGAATCTTGATGATGTTGTGGAATAGCCAAAGTACAATTTTGTTTTCCTAATTCAGTTATCTCCATTCATTTCCAATTTCAAAAATTTCAATTACAACCTAACCTAAAAATCAAATTGTCAAAACAGCGTATCAGCTGTTTTCTTGCGAATGTTTACGATTTTGTGTTCAATTACTTTGGTAGATAATTTTCTCTTTTTCTCGTTTTTACTCTTAATTTGACATTGACGCTCTTTTTGCAAGTACTTGCAAGTAAAGTTGTTGAACAAAGCTATTATCTTGTTATTAATTTATATATATATATTTACATTTTGTTTGGGATTTAAAAAAAAATTATAAACGTTTTCTTTCCTTTCTTTTTAAAAATTAAAGTAATAATAAATGTTTCAATTAAGTAGACATACTATTTTTTCCATGTGAACACACATATGTATATTCGATAACATTTTACAATCTTGTTGAGTTAGTTGTATAATGCTGTGAAAATTACTGTTTAAATATTTAATAACTAAAAATGTTCAACTGGCAACCCTTCTACCTTGCAACCATGCGAGTTATCAGCTGCCACGTTTTTACGTAAAAAATCAAAATGATTTTGATTTCTGCGGTACGGGCTTCTGCGTCGTACGTCGTTGAATAATCGGTTACATACAAATCCCATTAAATAGGTTGGATCAGCTGACACGGTACACGGGTTTACGTTCTCGACTAACTGGGCTATCACACTCAAATGTTTCTCACCGTGGGCAACCTCTCTCAACGATCTTTTTCTGTCGCCATTTAAGAGTTAATTTTTCAACACTCAAAAATATCCCTCAGCAAGTGACGGTTTCAATGAGACTTTTATTTTTTTCCGTCCTTTGAAAACAGTTAAAAACAGAGGGATAAAGAAAAGTGTTTCCGAAAAATATGTTTGCATATGTATTTGTAACTCCTAGATGTGCTATCTATAATTAAGTAAGAGTACTACACTTTTTTTTCATATCCTCCTTTCTTTCTCTTTCCTTTTCTCTTCATTTTACTTTAGCCTATCCCTCTCCTCCATGCTTTCGGCATTTCTATCTTCTCTACCTACGTATATACATATGTAATTGTTAATTAGTTTGAAGTTATTTTTAAGTAACTGATTAATTATACTATACCATAGTCATTCTTATTACTGTTGTGCTAAAAAAGACGTCTGTTCTTATTGTACTAATGTAATATTTTTAATAAATGAAATGAAATGAAATGAAATATGTAGATATGCATGTACGTTCGTGCGCATACGCATGTGTGCAAATGGAAGAAAATTTGTATTCGTAGTAGGTATGACTGTATTTAAAATAACCAATTTTGTAACTTAGCAGGTATGGACAGGAATTTTATTTTGAATTATTTAGTTAATATTGTTATGGTTCAGCTTTGACCTCGATTACGATCTACAATCGGAGTGGAGCAGCAATGCATGGCGGTCGGCATGATCTAGGGTTGCACTGTGGCTAGTCATTGTCGGCTGGGCGGGGTTCTTGCCTACATTGCTGTCCTGCGCCATAAACAGAAAAAATTCATATCATGCCTTTTCAAAAATAACGAGAAAAATCAAACGAAAACAACATCCGGTTTGGCCGGATGCCACGGACGGACCGTTGAAAATTTCAAAAATTCAAAAGATAACCCGGAAAAATCAAATTCAAGAGGCCAGACGTCAGTTAAGTTTAAATAAATGCAATCCGAGGGAAAATGTCGTTAAAATTTGAATATGAATTTTGAATGCACGTTAAAGTCAGACGGACGTTAGCAAAGCATTTGAACCAAAATTTAAATCGGACGGAAATACTGACTTCAACGGAAAAATTTGAAAATAGATAATCGGACGTTATATTTAAATAATCGCGGACGGAAGAGAAAAGATTTAGAAATTTAAATTTAAATATACGTTGAAATCGATGTGTATTTAATTTGAATAAACACTGAAAGAAAAAAAAACTGTCAAAGTGAATTTGAATATACATATATATCGCGAGGGAGAAAAAAAATCGTTAACTTTGAATTTAAATTTGAATCAACCGGAAGGACCGGTTATTGACAGGCATCTGAAAATATATAAAAGAAGCTGAAATTTAAAATATATGAACAATCCAAAAAAAAATTAAAGGCCGAACTCACAAGGGGGTGGCGTTGCTGATGTTGTTGCAGCGCCGGTGCGTTTTTGTCCCACCCTAATCCATGGTTACTGTCGCACCCGAATACCAGTAACCCCTTACCTGTGGTGCGCCGCTGGTGTTGTTGCAGCGTTGGTGCTTTTCTAGCCCACCCTCATCCTTGGCCATCGGTGCACCTATATTTCGATGACCCCGTAGTTATTATGCGCCGCTGGTGTTGTTGCAGCGTCGGTGCTTATCGACCCACCCTCATCCATGGTCATCAGTGCACCCATGTTTTGATGACCCCATAGTTATTATGCGCCGCTGGTGTTGTTGCAGCGTCGGTGCTTATCGACCCACCCTCATCCATGGTCATCAGTGCACCCATGTTTTGATGACCCCATACCTGAAAATCCCTAATGCCTTCTCAAATAAGGGTAATCAGCATTCCCATTTTAATTTATAATATTTATTCACAATTCATTATTTTGTAAATTTAAAAAAAAAGGATCTTATCGTCTATTCATCTTAGGCTACATCAGCTATATATATTTTAACACAATAGTTATTATTTTTAATTATTGGTTTTTCCATTGCTTAGATGCTAAGTGCGAATAGTGGATATATGTATAAAGGCAAAAATTTTAGAGAAGGTTAAGTGACGGAAACTTTTCTTTTATTGGTTCTTATGTTGTATTATTGGTGGCCTGTATATATATATTATCTTTATTATTTATTTCATTCGTCTTTGATTTTATGCTGACTGGGTTATATTTCCCTACACGGTAACCCCTCCTATTACATCTAACTATTGTATATATATACCTTTCAATTTCTCATCTCCTCTTTCTTTTTGAATATAAGTCCTCCTTTCCTTTCTTATATACATATATTTCTTAAATTCCTAATCCGCTTCACTTTTTTTTTTTTTTAAATATTAAGTTTTTTTTTCTCTTTTTATAAATAATTCTGTTTTTATATCACTCTCATTTCAGTACATAGGGAATTAGTTTGACAATATTCGGGAGACTATATACATATGTATGTGTTATTACATAGGGGCATCAGACAAAATAAATGGGCGTTAATCAAAATATATCGGCGGTTAATTCGAACTAAATGGTTCTTTATCAGACACGTAAGGGAATTCTGGTTAAATAAAAAAAATAACATTTACTACCACGAATCTACAGTGCGCCAAAAAGGAAATACCCATACTCATCACTCATACATATGTATGTATACATAAGCGGATTTACGATGGGAGACTAGTAATTAAATTATATTTGAAATGCATACATAACTATTTGTAGTGAATAAAAAAAATGAATATAAATAAAATTCGTGCATTCCGTTGGGACTCACCACCCGTTGCGGTGCACCTTTAGTGGTGGTGCCACCGATCTGCTGCAACTGTTGGTGTTGTTGTGGCACTCTATGAGACACTGTTGTTGTTGTTGTATCAAACTCTCGCCAATTTGCTGTTGTTCTTACGGTGCCGAGTATTTGCAATTTGCTGTTGTTGTTGCAGTGCCAAACATACGTCAACTTGCTGTTGTTGGTGTGGTGGCGCTTAATATTGCTATTGTTGTTGTTGTTACATGTACTATTGCTGGTCTTGTTATCGTGGTGGCAACATGTGTACGTTTCATTCGCCTTTTGTTGGTGTTGTGGTGGCACGTATCTTGCGCCTGGCTGTTGTATTGATTGTACACCGGCTGTGACGATTGCCGCTATTATTGCTGTGCGCCATAAGTGGCACTGGTTGCCGTCGTTGTAGTTTCGCTTGTACACCACACGAGGCACTTATTACTGTTGTTGCGGTTGTGGCACCGTTGGTGTTGATGCGGTGGCATTTAAGCTGTGCTTACCAGTTGTTGTTGTGGTCGCCGGTTTGTTGGTAGTATTGTGGTGCCAATTTGCTATTGTTGTTGCTGTGCACCATTCGTGGCACTTATTGCTGGTTCGTGGCACAATTGGTGGCACTCATTGTTGGTTCTGTGGTTGTTGCGGCCAAATTTTTTGCTGATTGCTGTCGTTGGCTGTTGGTTGTTGTTGTGGCAAACCTAATCTGTCTCGTCGTTAATCAATTTTGTTGCAGCAATTCTGGACATTAGGCATGGGTAACACTGCGCTACGCCGAGATATTGTTGTAGCGCTAACCCTGGCGGTGTTGCGCTAACTCCGATTTGGAAAATGCGTCAGCTCAATATTGTGCTTTATTGTGCACTTTTTGTTGTCTTTATCAATTTTTCGCTTTTTCGTGCGCAAGTACACCACCTCGTGCGATAATATAATTGAGTATAACTATGCGCACATTTCCACATACAGTATCTATATAATTTGCGCGAACACACTCAAATCTAACGATTACAGTACCAAAAGTAAATTCGTGCTAAGCTAAATGTTTCATTAAAATTGACCGCAGCTATTTTCTTTTAAATTTATGTCAAATTCACGCAGCGCGGTCAACCCTCTGCATAACACAACCGCAACCATAAATTAACCGCCATTGACTTTCATGACCGCACTTCTCAGACGACTCTCTCCACCTGATTATCGCTGTCTAAAATTTTCGCCAACTACCCAGCGTGCCTACACTTCCAATTTTCGTGTATTCATTTGGAAAAGACCCGTTTTCAACGTATAGCCTGCAGTGGTGTAGTGACGTGTGCATACTAGTGGCGTGACTTTACGGTTACCCGAATGTCTATATCATGGTATGACGCTAGCAATGACACAAGCGAAATGGAATGCGGTTGCCATGACACACAAAAAAAATTACCAAAACTTTCGGAATAATATGCCTCAAGCATTTTTTCCATGAAACTATCTCAAAAATGTCGATTATATTCGTGCCCTTATAAATTTTGCTACTGTAAAATTCTATTAATGTGCGTTACGAATATTATAGACATTGTTGTCCTACGCTCAAATTACGAAATTGGTAAGAGACAGGAAAATCTGGTTGATGAAACAATAGTACATGAATAATTAATTAATTTTCTGAGAACTATGTAAAATTTAAAATTGCATAGAGCGCATGAGAATATTTTATAATGTGTACATCTGAAAGTACCAAGTCACCGAATAACCATGTGTTACGTACGTCACAGTACGAAGTGTTCATGGCAACCCTGGAAGAACCAGTTTGTCCATCACCAATACATGTGCATCTCCCGCCATTGGAACGATTGTGAAGATTCGGAGGGGAAATTTCTCATGATGCCTACTCATAGAGGTCGGCTCGATAGCTTGCCAGATTTGAAGAGAAATTTATGTGCGATCTATAAAGCTCGGGTTCTAAAAAAAAATGAAGCAATACCATATAATCATCTCGAAGAATAAAAAAAATCAATGTAAATTTCGGATGAACCCACTCACTTAAAATTTGTTTAAACACTTAGTGGAGGAAAAGGAGAATTAATTACAGGATTTTGAATAAAAAAAAGGTTGCATTTAAGATATCAAGTAACTGAATAAGAAAATACAAATTTTAATTATTGCCAGAACACCACCAGTGGTGAATGAAATTTACTCGAACAAGGAGATGACTGCTGTCAAAAAAAAAAATTGTCAGCTGTTGCCATCGAGACAACCTCATTAATCACCCTCGTTTCGCAGTGCGGCCACCTGTTACACTAGCCCACAGCCCAACCATACAAGGTCGATGTGAGAGAGAATCGCTCTTCTTCTTCCTGCTCTTGCTCATGTCAACTTATCGTCTGTTGCCTCGATTTTACAAACTTACATGCGTTGTTCGTAGAAATAGATTGAATGCCAAGTTGCGTGTTCTCTGGCTTTTACCCCGCTTTTGACATTTTGAAGCAAACCATCTAACGCCAATCGCATATTCTCCCTCACATGCGACGACCTGTCTTGTTTGGGCCACGCGTCACCCATTCTTCTTCACCATGTCAGCACGTCGGCCATTATGAAATGGAAGTTATTGGAAAAGTACTAAGAAAAAAAAACTACTGAAATAGTGGTGCTGCCACACAGACAGAATTGAGCAACCGAAATTAACCCGTTTATGATCGATATCAGCATTGATATCGATAGCAAACCATAACAATATATATAGGCGAATTCTGTAACTCCGTCTCATCTCAAGTCACTAAATTTGAGATTTGAGACATGAGACATTTTTAGTGACTTGAGCCAATTTTGGTATTCAGCAACCGGCAGTCACTAAAAATTTCACCAAAGACTGTGGTGAAAATGTACTGACACTGTTTGAGATAACAAAATAATTTAAAGAATACTCACTAATCGATTACATACGAAAAGAGATTTTGGAAATGAATTTATGAGCAATATATTGCATTAAAAAAATAAAGCGTATCATTTCTACTTATCACTTATAAAAATAGTTATGAATATAATATTTATGAGTGTTTTACCTGAACCGATTCGCAAAAAAATCATGTAACGTAAAACATTGAAATATCGATAAATGTCGTATCTCATCACCATTTACACTTGATGGAAATGGCGGAAAAAAGTAAAAGCCTCCGCACACGAGCATTTGAAATTACGTTGATTAGCCGAAATCACTTTCCGAAATCACGCGCATTCACACACGTTTTTGAGAAATTTCATTTAGTCGGGTTTCAGTTACGCTGTTCCTGCGCCAAATAAAAATTTGTACATGGTCAACTTAAATGAAAATATCATTAATAAAATACTCCCACCAAATTTAATTTTTTATAATTAAGGAATCGCTAATGCAATATACAATGAGAATATATCTAAGAAACCGTCGCGAACAAATTTAATAGCCGTTTTTATTTTAGCGCAGATGTATACGCGCTAAAATAAAACTCAGCTAATGTGAAATATTAGCGATGGGTAAAGATGTTTTCGATTATAATCGATAAAATTTAGAGAAGAGACCGATTCTAGAGTAATTTCGTGAGTGTTTTCGCCGAAATGCGCATTTCAAGGGTGATTTCAGCTGGCATTTTTGTATGGCAAAACAACGTTATTTAAGGGTAATTAACGCCGAAAACACGATTTTTTCCTAAAACACCCTTAAACCATGCTCGTGTGCGGAAGCTTTAAGTTAGCAAAACCAGAAAAATTTTATTATTTTGCTAATTTCATACAAATAAGCTTGTTTTATTACAGAAAATAGCAAGCGAACAAGCAAAGAGCAAACAAATTGTAAGTTTTTATAAATTTTGATGCCTTATTTAGTTCACCTCAATATTTTATTTATTCTGTGACCTCCTCGCCACCAGGTCACTAATTAGTGACGTATTTTTTGAGACTTGAGACGTGAGCTCGCTTACAGAATACCAAATTTTCTCAAAATCAATCTCACCACGAAAAAGTCTCCAAAAGTCTCTATCAGTGACTAGAGATTGCTTACAGAATTCCGGTAATAATATACGTATTAAAAAATAATTTGATGTTACATTCGTTACTTACATATTTATGTACATACATAGGTACATATTTAATTATAAAGGCATGTGTCTGAATTTTTTTACATACTCTGCAGGGAAGTTGATAAGTAACTAGACAACAGAATTTCTGGTTCAGAACTTGCGAAAATGTGTCAAAGAGGCAACAGTTCATTTGTCGTCGGCATATTTCTGCAATATAAGTATAAGAATACATGCATACATCCATATGTACATATGTACTTACTTATATGTTAATATATATCATAATTAAGCTTAGTAGTACGTAGGTGCATACCTGTGGACATAACTATTTTATATTATTATTGTTAATACTTAGAGTTCGGCTTTATTAAAAATAACGGAATTTATTATTTTGGTATTAAAATTTTACCGCCTCTCACTTAAAATTTAATAAAAGGCGACTACCTAATCTACATATGTATAAAAAGATACATATGTATGTATTTATATGCAAAAAAATGTTAAACGAAAGATTCAATAATGTATAATAAACATATTATAATTACATATGTACCTACATACCTACATGCATATATATGTATTTCATATCGCCCGCTTTATGCAATAGGGATTTAACTCGAAATTTTCGATTTCTGGGATTTTGCCATATATTTCAATAACTGGGTAGTGCCTTTGAGTCTAGTAAACAACAAGCCAATGCATACGGATTGTACATGTAATAATTAAAAAATGCTAATTTTTATGTTATAAAATATATAAGTAACTGTTCACATTTTTCGCACTTAATATTGCACATGTGGCAATATTTTTGTAGCAATTTATTAAATTTTGCCACTTTTATTTCTTATTTCCAACGCGATGCGCGCGATGCTTTCACTTCAGCGAGAAAAAAATTATGAAGTTTGTCAAACATATTCACTAACTTTCCAATCTGTTGTACAAAGCGACAAAATATCAAATTCGTTTGATCTTCATCCAACTTGCAGGTAAACCTGTACAACAAGCCCACTAACCTGTCGATTTGTTGTACAACGAGGCCAGGTCGTACGATAAATTGCATGGTTAGTGGGCTGCATAATGGCGTCTGTTTAATCGCAATTGCCACACTGCAATTTAAAGCCCGGCTCCACATAACTTGTTTCACCAGAGAAACATGTAGCAAAACATCTCGCTCAATAACCCGTCTCCACGTGGCTAATCGTGATTCAGTTTGACATTTCTCTTTCTTGTTCTTCTTAAATGTTTGTATGTTTGCTTATTTTTGCGTCTTTGTTTTGGTCTCTGTGAGATTTCGATAGATTTTCGATACAAACTTAGGCACTCTGCACACGAGGCGTATCGTCATAGACGCGTACGAGACATTTCATGTAGCGTCGATTTCTCTACGCCTCAAGATCTGCACACGAAGCGACATGAAACTTCGCTGCACAAAACAAACAAACAAATTAATAATACGGTTTTTTGCTTTAAATTTCGAAGCTTTAAATAGAAAAGATAAAAAATTTTACGGAATCTTCCATTTTCTTTAATTATACACTAATTTTTTCCGATTTTTTACACAAATTTTACTGCTTTCATAAATTCCACCAAGTGGAAAAATGTAAACAAACATCTTCTTCTTCCTCTTTTCTAAGCGTAGTACGCCTAGCTACCAGCACTGCTTTACGCCAAGCGACATGTAGCCAGCATACTTTGACGAATGCATGAAGCTGACGACTCGTGTGCAGCCCTCAATTGAAATATACGTGCGCGACATCAAAGCGTACAGCTTTCGTCTGTAGTATCTAATACGCGTCTAAAGCAGTACGCTCCGTGTGCAGAGTGCCTTAGAGAAGACATCGATATCATCGAGGTTGGCAAGATCATTCAGAATGAAACAGTGTTTCAATCTTCACTCGCTCTCAGAAATTTGTATGGAAATTGGCGAGTTTCGGCACTGGTTTCCGTGTCGAAACAAGATTGAGAGAGAAAATGCAGAAAAAGAGCGAAACACGTTATGTGGAGACATGGTATAACATACAAAGTAGGTAATTTTTTCGCCGTTGATAATTCCGTAACTTTCAAATGCGCTATTAAAATTCTTACTAATAGCATGTTCATGGTCAGCCTGCGTTTTGCGTTTCGGAGGCATTTTTGCGTTTAGTCCAAAACGCAACATTAATAGCCCAGTTAGTCGAGAACGTAAACCCGTGTACCGTGTCAGCTGATCCAACATATTTAATGGGATTTGTATGTACCCGATTATTCAACGACGTACGACGCAGAAGCCCGTACCGCAGAAATCAAAATCATTTTGATTTTTTACTAAAAATCGTGGCAGCTGATCGCTCGCATGGTTGCAAGGTAGAAGGGTTGCCAGTTGAACATTTTTAGTTATTAAATATTTAAACAGTAATTTTCACAGCATTATACAACTAAGAGCGCTTTCACATTACTCGGTGCGGTATCGGATCGACATTTTTGGTTTTCACCGAAAGTATACCGAAACCTTACTGACCACATGTATTTCAATTGGCACTTTCACATTAGTGTTGCATACATGAAATCGGAGCGGATTAATTTCGGTATACCGCAACGCGGTAAGACCGGTCAGTAAAATTTGAGGAATTACTGCACACATTTTTGCGGCGTGATAAAAGAAGAAGAGCAAAGTCAGTAAAAAACTCGTTTCGCTAATAAATGTAGCAAGATATAATGTCTTCGTCTTCGCTAGAAGACATTATTGTTATTATTGAGTGATTTGTTGAAGTTAAAAATTTTGTTTTGCAAATCTCGATGTTTGTTTTCCTATTTTCTGCCGATTACGCACCGAAAGTATTCCCACAAGTGTGAAAAACACAGCAACGCGGAATCGTTTCGGTAAGCTGAAAATACCGAGCAAAAAATGTCGATCCGATGTCGTACCGAGTAATGTGAAAAGGCCCTAACTCAACAAGATTGTAAAATGTTATCGAATATACATATATGTGTTCACATGGAAAAAATAGTATGTCTACTTAAACGAACCATTTATTATTATTTCTGTTTCGTGCAGCATGGCGCCATTTGGGAATACCTAGGGAGCCAGCATCACCGTCCACCTCAGCGGGTTTCGACAGAAATACTTTCCTGGCCGGAGCACCTTCGTCCATTCTCACGACATGACCTGCCCAGCGGAGTATCGTGTATTGTTGGAGAAATGAAACCAATGGAATCGTGTTCAAAAATGAATTGATTTCTTTATTCACTTTCACTTCCTTATATACCAAAAATTATTACAATAACTTACATTAATACATATATACAAAAAGAAAGAGTGTTCAACATATGCTGTGTCAGCATATGTGAATCATAAATATTTCGTCGGTGCACATTGACAAACTGACGCTGTCGTTCAGTTGGTCATTGTGACCGCTCGGGCAATGCACTTGACAAAATGCAACAAATGTAACTGTAGGCGCCGTATGTGGCGGTGTATATATTTGATGTTAAACTCCCGCTGGGGTTTAACGGAATTTATTTGGGTCAGTCTGTTTTGACAATGTGTGTGGTACATGTGTACACAATAAATTATGTGTACATGACAACAACTGTAAGTGTGGTGTATTTATGTAATGCTACACCTTCCCCCTTAAAAAAAAAATAGATATATATATTTGTATTCAACTATATATATCTATTTGAATGACTTAGTGACCCACTTAACGTTTGTCTGAGTTGACAAAATTTATTAATTGCTTTTCGGCTAATATTGCCTGTGTTGCATAAAATTTTATTATTCATTTGCTTTTGCCTGCATTGCATTTTTATTTGTACATGAACGTTATTATTGTTTTTCTTTTCTTTTTACATTTGGTTCGTATTGTATATTTATACATATATTTAGTACATTACATTTATTATTTTTTTTTTCGTTGGCTTGTGCCTGTTTATTAAATTGAGTAAACTGGAATGCATATGTATTTATGTTATTACTAGGTTATTATTATTGTATAAAGTGCAGTGCTAATTTTAAATTGGTTTAAGCCTATTCTTATGGATAACTATTTCTTTTTTGTTTTTATTGCTATCTCCTATGCTATTTGGAATTAGAGTGTAATTGTTATTCTTATCAATATTTTTAACTTTATAGTGTCCTGTGTATCTATTTTCTAACTTATGGGAGGCCTCTTCTCTAACTAAAACTAAATCTCCTATTTTAATTTCCTTACTATAACTATTTTTGTCGTAATTGGTTTTTTGTTTTTCTTTAGTTTCTACCTTTCTCTCTTGGCAGTATTTTCACATCAGCCGTATTCCTATTTCTCTCTCTTGGCAGTGTTTTCACATCAGCCTTGGCAGTGTTTTCACATCAGCCGTATACCTGTTTCTCTCTCTTGGCAGTGTTTTCACATCAACCATATTCCTATTTTCTCTATTGGCAGTGTTTTCACATCAGCCTTGGCAGTGTTTTCACATCAGCCGTATACCTGTTTTCTCTTTTGGCAGTGTTTTCACATCAGCCGTATACCTGTTTTCTCTATTGGCAGTGTTTTCACATCAACCATATTCCTATTTTCTCTATTGGCAGTGTTTTCACATCAGCCTTGGCAGTGTTTTCACATCAGCCGTATACCTGTTTTCTCTTTTGGCAGTGTTTTCACATCAGCCGTATACCTGTTTTCTCTATTGGCAGTGTTTTCACATCAACCATATTCCTATTTTCTCTATTGGCAGTGTTTTCACATCAGCCTTGGCAGTGTTTTCACATCAGCCGTATACCTGTTTTCTCTATTGGCAGTGTTTTCACATCAGCCGTATACCTGTTTTCTCTTTTGGCAGTGTTTTCACATCAGCCGTATACCTGTTTTCTCTATTGGCAGTGTTTTCACATCAGCCTTATTCCTATTTTTCTCTCTAGGCAGCGTTTGCACGTCAGCCGTATTCAATTCGATTTATTTACGTATGGTCAATTTGTGAGGGCCCTAAGCTTCAAGCCCCTCTTATTTCTCTCTAGAATTGTGATAGTAACCACTCCGGCTCTTGTGACTCGTACCTTGAACCATGTTCCTGCTGTCATGTGGCGGAAGCTCTGTCTCGTCTTGCCACTCTGGTCCAGTCGTACCTTTATGGCTCGTACCAGCTCATTCGGCAATGGATGCACTCCGCTGAAATTACGCCACTCGATCGGTGTCTCTACTGGAGTTTCATTGTTGGACCTAGAATTGTCGTTGTAACTTGGCTGTGGTCTGTATCTTCCATTTTGGTAATCTCCACAGAGATTACTCTGGTACTGCTGTCATAAGTTCAAAACTGTGTTTGAGCTGTCCGTTATTTCGGTACAGCTGTTGGTAAATTTAGAAATTGCCTCACTCATTGTTGTGAACGTTCCCGCTTGCATGATCGTTTTGACCTTGTCATTAGAGCAGTTTTTACACATGGCTTTAACTGCTGCCTGTGTTGCATATCTCGTTGCTAAGTCCGGGTCTAGCCCATCCGAGATGTACGCTCCTACTAATGACCTAGTGATTTTTTCTATTTCTGCTGTGTATTGGTTAGCAGTTTTGCTACTTTGTTGGATGTTCAGGAGTTTTGCGGTTAAAACTTCTACTGATTCACTTTTTATTGCGTTTTTTAATTTATTTTTAATCTGTTCGATTGTGGTCTCGTAAGGCACTCTGCACACGAGGCGTATCGTCATAGACGCGTACGAGACATTTCATGTAGCGTCGATTTCTCTACGCCTCAAGATCTGCACACGAAGCGACATGAAACTTCGCTGCACAAAACAAACAAACAAATTAATAATACGGCATTTGCTTTAAATTTCGAAGCTTTAAATAGAAAAGATAAAAAATTTTACAGAATCTTCCATTTTCTTTAATTATACACTCATTTTTTCCGATTTTTTACACAAATTTTACTGCTTTCATAAATTCCACCAAGTGGAAAAATGTAAACAAACATCTTCTTCTTCCTCTTTTCTAAGCGTAGTACGCCTAGCTACCAGCACTGCTTTACGCCAAGCGACATGTAGCCAGCATACTTTGACGAATGCATGAAGCTGACGACTCGTGTGCAGCCCTCAATTGAAATATACGTGCGCGACATCAAAGCGTACAGCTTTCGTCTGTAGTATCTAATACGCGTCTAAAGCAGTACGCTCCGTGTGCAGAGTGCCTTACTGATAAAATTTCTTGCTGTACCCTTTAGCTTTGTCTTTATTATGGTAATAGCCAATGCCTCGTGTGTATCCTTGATTTGCGCAAGTATATCGAGTGCATCTAGGAAGCTGTGTAGACTTTCTGGTTTACCATCGAACTCTGGTAGTACTGACGAAGCAGTTTTGATAAATTCTACTACGGTCTGTGGCATTTTGACGTTTATTACTGGGATGTCTATTTTAATTTCTTCCACCGATGTGGCTTGACTTAATGAAGGTGAGGGGGTTCGGCTAGGAACACGTTCAGATAGGAGTGATGAAAAATCTATTTGAATTTGCTCCTCTATTGTGGTTGGTATTGTTATTTCTATGTTATATCTAGCTAAAGAAGCTACTAATTTATCTCGTACGGTAGCGAAAATTAAATAAGCTTCTTTTTGGTGTTCTACGGTAAGTTTTACTGATTTAATTACTTGTATTATGTTATTTAGGGCTTCCAAAATGGTGTTCAAGTGCTTTATTATTGTTTCTGTTGTAATAGGGGTACTTTTATTTATGCACTTGTACGATTTGCTAGCTTTTAATTTTTCTTCATTTAATGTATCATAGATATCCTTCCATTGACTCATGTCTTATTATCTCAAATTTTTGCTTACACACGTTGTTGTGCATCATTAAATTGTCTCAATTTGTTCTTTATATAATTTTTTATTAAAATTGTAATTGCGACAATTAAAAATGTACTTACGCATATAAAAATTACTAACCATTTATCAGAGATTTCTGATTTATCTTCCAGAATTGGATGGGATTCGAATTTAGCTATTTTGTTCTCATTATTTTTATCTTCAGAGGTTTCTTTTCCTACCTCATATCCTGCTATAGCTACTAATATACCGTTCAATGCGGTCTTCCACCATGCCATGTTTATGAAATTTTAAATTTTAAATTTATTTATTTATTCATTTATTCATTTATATATATTTTATTTTTTTTTTTTGTTCTCTAATTTTATCTTAATTTTATTCTATCTTCCTTATTAGTACTTAAGTTTAATAACCTATAAGCTTCGGCTATTTCCTGATTTTTCCTTACTCTTTTACCTGCCCTTTTCCTTTTTTTTTTTTTTACTACCGGTGACGGTATCTTGGGGATATCTTCCCTTTTAGCCTTGTTTCTTTTTCTATACTCTTCTATGGTTATTGGTTTTGGGCCTTCTTTTTTATTTTTGAGGTGTTCCTCAGCAAATTTTATGAATTCCCTTATAGTGCTAACGCATCTATCAAAGATTTTATTGAATTCCTCCTGCGTTTTAATGTCTTGTGACATATTAAAAAAAAGGATTTCTGACTTAAAAAATTTTTATTAATATTTATTTATTCGGCAATAAGTAAAAAAATTTTTAATTTTTAATTTTTAATTTTCTACTCTCCTGAGTGCCCTATTTGTTTCCTCTACCAACGTGGAAGGATACAATAAATCTTCTATCGTGGGTGTTCTGCCCATTCCTATGTATATCCAAAGTTGCCTTAACCAATTTAGCTGATGCCTATCACTGCCTATTGTACGAGCTCTTGACCTACGAGTAGTGTTCGTGTTTTCACGCCCTAGTTGGTCTATTATCTTATTTAAGGCTTCATAATTGAAGTCGTCTGGCAAAGCACTATCCATAAGGGATATGTATTTATACTGAATTAAAAATAAACTAGCATTCAAATTTACTCAATTTATGTTGAGATTGTTTTATTTAACATGAGGCCCTAATGTCAGAAAAAAAAAAAGATATACGTATATAAAAATAATGTCCCTAAGCAAAGTTAATTGCTGTTTGTTGTAGCGGCCGTTAGGCTGCTAAATTCATTATAAACTTAATATTAAAGTTATACTTATGTTGCTCCTCTTTATTAGTTATTTGTTGTTGTTGTGGTGGTGGCTGTAGTAGACTCGATATTGAACCGAATAGTGATGATGAAGCTGAGGTAGAAGGCGCATCAAAGCTAGCATTAAAGTTACTGTTGCTATATTCCACTAGAATTATGCTTCATAGTCCTTTGTCCATCCCCAAAAATACTGGAGCTATTTGTTGCTGCTAATAGTAGTGATCTTTCCTGCAAACCGGTACGCTGCACTAACCATCGAATTAATTCTGCCGACTTTTCTAATTTTGCTGGATTCAGTACAGATATGTAGCGATCATCGTTTTTCGTCGCGGAATCTTGACGTGTTTTATCCAAAACCGTGGTGCGTGGTAATAGGTTTTTTGATTTTCGAACATCTAACGTCTCGATTAATAATATCATTCAATCCGAAATACCATATGCGGTCAGTTGTTTAAACCAATTTTTTATTTCCTCGTAAACAGTTGCCTTGTATGTATCCAGATCCGTAGTTGTAGCCCGCAGAACTGGTTAGTCCTTATGAACGATTTCGCTTTTCAGCAAATTTTTCGTTCATAAGTTTCACCCAAAACTGGCAGGATCGCCATATCGTGTATTGTTGGAGAAATGAAACCAATGGAATCGTGTTCAAAAATGAATTGATTTCTTTATTCACTTTCACTTCCTTATATACCAAAAATTATTACAATAACTTACATTAATACATATATACAAAAAGAAAGAGTGTTCAACATATGCTGTGTCAGCATATGTGAATCATAAATATTTCGTCGGTGCACATTGACAAACTGACGCTGTCGTTCAGTTGGTCATTGTGACCGCTCGGGCAATGCACTTGACAAAATGCAACAAATGTAACTGTAGGCGCCGTATGTGGCGGTGTATATATTTGATGTTAAACTCCCGCTGGGGTTTAACGGAATTTATTTGGGTCAGTCTGTTTTGACAATGTGTGTGGTACATGTGTACACAATAAATTATGTGTACATGACAACAACTGTAAGTGTGGTGTATTTATGTAATGCTACAGGAGTCGCTGGATCTTTATTCACTGAACAATATCGATGTCTGCGTACAGCTCGTACAGCTCATTGTTAAATCTCCGTCGATACTCGCCCTCGCCAAGGCGCAAGGGTCCATAAATCATCCGAAGAACTTTCCTCTCGAATACTCCAAGCACCATCTCATCTGATTTTGATATACATAGTCCATGCTTCTGCGCCATACATGAGGACTGGAACGATGAGTGTCCTGTAGAGTATGATTTTAGTTCGTCGAGAGACGACTTTCCTTTTCAATTGCCTACTTAGTCCAAAGTAGTATTTATTGGCAAGAGTGATTCTTCTTTGGATTTCTGTGCTGACATTATTTTTGGTGTTAATGCTGGTTCCCAAATTGACGAAGTCCTTAACAGTTTCGAATTTGTAGCTATCAACATTGACGTGGTTACCAAGGTGTGCTGTTTCTTTGTGTGATGATATTAGGTACTTCGTCTTGTCCTCGTTTACCGCCAAACCCATTTTCTTAGCCTCTTTATCCAACTTGGAGAAGGCAGAACATACGGCGCGCGTGTTAGTGCCAATGATGTCGATGTCATCGGCGTACGCCAGCAGTTGAACACTCTTGTGGTATAAGATGATTCCTGCACGGTGAAGTCCTGCAGCTCGTATTATCTTTTCCAGCATTAAGTTGAAGAAGCCACGCGAAAGGGAGTCACCTTGTCTGAAACCTCGTTTGGTCTCGAACGGCTCGGAGAGGTCCTTCACAATTCTGCCGGTGCTGGTGGTGTTAGTCAGCGTCATTTGGCATAGCCGTATATGTTTAGCATTGCGGCATATAGGCAATTCCTATTCGTGCTATCAAACGCGGTTTTAAAATCGACAAAAATATGGTGTGTGTCGGTTCCTTTTTCATGAGTTTTTTCCAGGATTTGGTGTATTGTGAAGATCTGGTCGATGGTAGATTTACCAGGTCTGAAGCCACACTGATAAGGTCCAATCAGCTTGTTGACGGTGGGCTTCAGTCTTTCGCACAATACACTTGCTAAAACCTTATATGCGATATTCAGAAGGCTTATCCCACGATAATTGGCGCGTACTGTGGAGTCTCCTTTTTTATGGATTGGGCAGAGCACACTTAAGTTCCAATCGTCGTACATGCGTTCGTCCGACCATATTCTGTATAATAGTTGATGCATTTAAAGCATTTGCCCTGTAAGTGTGGGACTTTACCCGCACTAAACCTTCTGTCGTCGTACCGAACCCCCCTCCCCTACGGTACTATCATCAAACTACCGTCGGGAGGTTGGTTGAGCACCAGTCCGTAATCGTCGCGTTATTGCCCTCAGTTTGCCATAAAAGGCTACATACATACCTACACACGTACAAGTGTGCATCTTTCTTTACAACGATGTTGATAAAAATCAAAAAAAATCATAAAAAATCAAAAAAAAAAAATCAAAATTCATCATAAATAATCAAAGGAAAGAAAACGTATATATATATATATATCTATTATATAAAAATGAATGTGTGTGTGTGTGTGTGTGTGTGTTATTTATGGACTCCCAAAGTAATCAACCGATCTTTATGAAATTTTCACAGTAGATTCATATGGTATATGCGCTGGTGATAGGGTATACAGACTTTCCGAAAAGTGGGAACTTCCCGGAATATAGGCCCAAATGTGGACCCAGAGTGACCCAGCAAGTCTTTGAGCAATATTGGTATCAAATGAAAGGTGCTGAGCAGGCCTTCAACATAGAGTTATTTTCATTGCGATGCCTAGGCCGGGTCCCGAGATATGGGTCAAAACGTGGACCCGGATGACCCCTGAATATTTCCGAGCAATATTGGTATCAAATGAAAGGTGCTGAGCAGGCCTTCAACATAGAGTTATTGTCATTGTTATTTTTTAAGTCGGTTTCTCAGAGATGGTTCAAGTAGTGGGCCCGGAAGGTGATGGATGGTCCCGGTAAAGGTAAAGGTAAAGGTAAAGGTAAAGGTAAAGGTAAAGGTAAAGGTAAAGGTAAAGGTAAAGGTAAAGGTAAAGGTAAAGGTAAAGGTAAAGGTAAAGGTAAAGGTAAAGGTAAAGGTAAAGGTAAAGGTAAAGGTAAAGGTAAAGGTAAAGGTAAAGGTAAAGGTAAAGGTAAAGGAAAAAGAAAGAGAAAGAGAAAGGGAAATGTAGATGGAAACCCTCATTATAACATAAAAACATTTTTCGTCGCTGCGAAGCGGGACGGGTATTTGCTAGTATATCTATATATTAATAGGCTAACATTTTTTCCATACAAACAATTGCCAGGCTGTTTTGCACATTTAACATACTCATATCCACATAAAATTTATATGGATGTGTTCGTATGAGTGAGGAGAAGTGCATAGGCATATAATTTTTTCTATAAATTATTTAATTTCTTTATAATTAATAAATAAAGTTTTTAGTTTTGTACCATTTTTGATTTACTTCGTTTTTGCTTCGTTGGCAATGTGCCCATTATCTATATATTAATAGGCTAACATTTTTTCCATACAAACAATTGCCAGGCTGTTTTGCACATTTAACATACTCATATCCACATAAAATTGATATGGATGTGTTCGTATGAGTCAGGAGCAGTGCATAGGCATATAATTTTTTCTATAAATTATTTAATTTCTTTATAATTAATAAATAAAATTTTTGGTTAAGATAAATAGATATCGTAAACGTGTTTACAAATATCGTAAACACAGTTGAAGAGTCGCTTTAATTTAAAAGCGCTCACCACCGGGCCTACCTTCCTAGATCTGCAGTGGCGTAGTAAGAGAATTTTTCGGGGGGGGTCACAGCCAATGTAAAAAATTTACCAGAATTAAAATAAAAATTACCAAAAATCTAAAATTTTTTTTACAAATGATCAAAATGTAATTTTTTTCAGAAATTGGAAATTTGTAACGTGACATCTTTGTAACTTCTTCTTCTTCTTGATTGGCGCTTAACCCTTTCGAACCGGCTTTCAACCGCTTGAGTATATAACATTTAACTAGTTTCCCACAATTAAGTAGCTTATAACTAAAAAATCCACATTCAAATTATTTCCATTTTTATCAAGGTGTGGGTGGTGGTAAACCATTGTACCACCAGTGCTGTTGTGTGGTACAGCATATGTACCATCAGTCCTTAATCTGCTAAGAGTTATTGATTATTTCAACGAATATATTTTCTTATATTTTATTCAAATAATGCATTTTACATAATATAGGTATTTATATTCACGAAAAAATACTTTTAAAATTAATATGGAGATGTATTAATTTGATTTATTAGTCTGATAACTTGCAAAGCAACCCATGCAAAGTGGTATATCGCATATCTGGCACATTTACTTTGTTCTCGTTTGCTTTTTGTTGCGCCGAAAATTTTCACAACGTCTTCTAGTATTAATTGGAACTGGTAAATGCATAGATATAATGCCCAGATTCTTCTGTCCTGCAGATATGTGCCCCATTGCTTGAGACCTACGTCTGGTTGCAGTTTTCTTATCTTCAAATATTAGTGATTCTGCTAATATTATTATGAAATCGATAAATTGAAGTTTTTCTCATCGGAGATCGCAATAAATGACCGAAGATTTGGCAGCGGAAATCATTAAAAGACGATAGAACACTTTTTTTCCGCGGTTTCTTTCTTGTAGGACATAACAAACATATATCCCAGCAGAATTGCTATTTCCCCAGCATCAGTTTTCGATATATTTGGTGATTGTTTTGCGGTTCCAAATATAAAAATGCGTTCGTTTGTACATTTCGCGGTATATACACACAAACTTCGAGGGACATTTTTTTGAAATACTGAAAATGGTGACGAAGTACGTGGAATTTCGAGACTTATATTACACTCACGATGTTCGTTTGTAATATTCTTAGGTATAAAATTTGGCTGAGGACAAGACCATGACCTTTGGTTCGAAGTCATGGAAATCATGTTATCTTCGATCTCTTGGTAAAATTCTTCCGATTCATTCATACGTACCAGTTTTGTAAAACTCAAAATATACAATAATAAATATCCAAAATTTGTCATTATCAATACTTATCCTCATAAACGAAGTCAATATCTTTATCTGTTATATATTTTTTACTACTTTGCACTTTGTTTTGAATAACTAATACTTGCAAAAAATGTACGCGTTCGCATGCTTCGCTGTTTCACTCAAAGCTGTGTGTAAACTGTGAGCGCGAATCAGCTCCTTTTTATATGTACCATTAGAAAAACCAGCAGGCTTCGTCCGAGTATATTCTTTTCAAGTTTTAGTGAAAACTTTAGGAGTTATCCCATAATAAAATTTAGTGGTACATATGGTGTACCAGGAGGTTCGAAATGGTTAACCGTCTAGACGATTCTGGCCGCGTCCAACAGAGCGCGCCAATTGCTTCTGTTTCGTGCAGCATGGCGCCACTTGGGAACACCTAGGGAGGCAGCATCGCTGTCCACCTGATTTTCCCAACGCAGAGGAGGTCTCCCTTTTCTTTTGCGTTCAGCGGGTTTCGATAGAAATGCTTTCTTGGCCGGAGCGCCTTCGTCCATTCTCACGACATGACCTGCCCAACGCAGCCGCTGGATCTTTATTCGCTGAACAATGTCGATGTCTGTGTAAAGCTCGTACAGCTCATCGTTAAATCTCCGTCGATACTCGCCCACGCCAACGCGCAAAGGTCCATAAATCTTACGAAGAACTTTTCTCTCGAATACTCCAAGTGCCATCTCATCTGATTTTGAAATTGTCCATGCTTGTGCGCCGTACATGAGGACTGGAACGATGAGCGTCCTGTAGAGTGTGATTTTTGTTTGTCGAGAGAGGACTTTACTTTTCAGTTGCCTACTTAGTCCGAAGTAGCATTTATTGGCAAGCGTGATTCTTCGTTGGATCTCCGTGCTGACATCATTCTTGGTGTTAATGCTGGTTCCCAGATAGACGAAGTCCTCAACAGTTTCGAATTTGTAGCTATCAACATTGACGTGGCTGCCAAGGCGTGCTGTTTCTTTGTGTGATGACAGGAGGTACTTCGTCTTGTCCTCGTTAACCGCCAAACCCATTTTCTTAGCCTCTTTATCCAGCTTGGAGAAGGCAGAACATACGGCGCGAGTGTTAGTGCCAATGATGTCGATATCATCGGCGTAACTAGAAGTCATAAAGGAATGAAATTTTGCACAAAGAATAATATGCATTTCCGGAAGAGTAAAATTTCAACAACAAAATTGGGTTTATTCATAAAACTTTATTAAGGAGTAATACTTAAGATTATTTTATTCCATTTATTACGTGTTTTGAAGTGCACAATATCTCTCAAAACAGCGATTAATAGGGAAAAAATTAATTGAATAAAAAAATATCCATATTTCGCTATTGATAAATAATGAGCGATGTGAGTAAGTACTTTTGACTACTCTTTTGTGATTTTCTGCATTTGTTACACGTATGATTGTCCAAAAAATAGTCTCCCATCATATACTCGTACCAAGACCCTTGATATCACCATTCAAAAACTATTAAGTCCTGGTGAAATCTCTCACAATTTTCATCACTTTCAGCACCTAAGCTTGTAGGGAAATTATTAAGATTTTTTCTGATTTTAAGACAGTCGAATCTGAAATTTCTTTAAAAAAATTCGATTTTTTTTCAAATTTTTTTCATTATTTTTGTTTTTGTAACCAAACTACTTGACCAATTTTGGAGTGTGAAGGCAAAAAATGTCTGTTGGAGCTCCCTATACCAGCTCCTCCTAGATATCAAATCGCCACGACGTCTAATAAAACTTTTTGATGCACTTATGTGATGCAATGTTTGCATATATGGCTTTTTCCACGTTTTTACCAATATCTCAAAAACTGGGTCTGGTTATTTCATTTTGGTGGTTAAAGTTGATCAAAATTTGTCGAGTAGTGTAATTGTAGCGTTTGTTGAGCCGTAGGAAAGTGCAGGAACCGTAGGAATTTTACCACAAAAGAGCGAGTATGGGTACAAAGAATGTAAATTGTGATAAAATTCCTGCGGTTCTTGCACTTTCCTACAGCTCAACTAACGCTACAATTATAAATAATACTTCGTGAAAAAGCGCTAAATTTCGAATTACCAATTTCGAGAAATTAATATTCTCATTGATTTTTTCCTGTAAATCATCTCTTAGTTAAAGGTGGTTTTATGGTCAGAAGAATTTTATACAAAACGAATCTTTCGGGGGGGGTTTTGTCCCCAAAACCCCCCCGTTACTACGCCAATGTAGATCTGCCTTGATTTTGACCATGATTTCGCGTCGGACCGTGATCAAAAGGGCAAATCAGTGTTGCGGTACAACTGGAATTTGGAAAGTGTTGCTTATCTCCGCGAAAAGGAATAATTTTTGTACCAATACAAAGTTGAAAAAATAAATTGCATGGTCGAATTTCGACCACCGGCGATACTAGTATATATAAATTAATAACAAGATAATAGCTTTGTTCAACAACTTTACTTGCAAGTTCTTGCAAAAAGAGCGTCAATGTCAAATTAAGAGTAAAAACGAGAAAAAGAGAAAATTATCAACCAAAGTAATTGAACACAAAATCGTAAACATTCGCAAGAAAACAGCTGATACGCTGTTTTGACAAATATATATATATATATAAATTAATAACAAGATAATAGCTTTGTTCAACAACTTTACTTGCAAGTACTTGCAAAAAGAGCGTCAATGTCAAATTAAGAGTAAAAACGAGAAAAAGAGAAAATTATCTACCAAAGTAATTGAACACAAAATCGTAAACATTCGCAAGAAAACAGCTGATACGCTCTTTTGACAATTTGATTTTTAGGTTAGGTTGTAATTGAAATTTTTGAAATTGGAAATGAATGGAGATAACTGAATTAGGAAAACAAAATTCTACTTTGCTTATTCCACAACATCATCAAGATTCGTTTTTGCGCTAACTTATTTAGTACACAATTAGAAATTTGCGTTTAAAATGTTTGTATATTTCCAATTGAAATTTTTGTGATCATATATTTTAGACACTTCAATTTTTTTTAAAGCTGCTAGTAGTAGCAAGTGAAAATTTTACTTGCAGCGTTTATCAACTCTCTCGAGGTCTTACTCTCTCAATTTGGCTCCCTTTTGCGAATTTTTTGGGTTATTGAACATAAATTCGTAACTATTCGTAAAAATATGTAAAAATTTTGAGATAATGAACACTCCTAATAAATGAAGATATTACTGAAAATTAAAGCAAAAATTTTATTTATCCACAATGGTGGCGGTATTTTCTTAATTGATAACTCTTGGTGGTCTTCTTCTGCAATTTTTCCAAATTAAAAAGTTATAAATTGCCACAATAAATCTGAGTTTCTGTAACAAAATCAATTAAAGTGATGTCACACTAATACGATCCACACCACCATGTCACCACCTATTTATATTAGAAAAGATATGAGTTACAGAAACTCAGTACAGATTTCTTAATTAAACACAGATTTTTGTGAGAATCTTGTTGCTTCCCAATATAATTTTTTTTATGGATTTTCAATTGTAAATTTAATGTTCTGACTGTGTTTTTTGTTATTTTATGTTTTAGCCCTTGATAACTATCACCAAGGTGTGATGGAAATATATTGGGTAGCAACAAAATTACAAGAAAAATGTGTTTAAATTACCAACTAAGCCGTAAAAAAGTAACTAAATTAATAAAAAAAAAAGTCGTCAACGACAACTTTAAAAACGATTAAATTAGTATTTTCTTGTCATTTGGCAAATAATGCACAGTTGTGTATTGAAGAGTAATCCGCATAACACTTTGAAGATTAGTAAAAATCTTGTTTGTTCAAAAATGACTAAATGGTAACCCTGCCAAAATGTAAACAAACTACCCTGCAAAACTCCTGTGATGGAAACTAAACATGCAAAAGTTTCGCACCAATACATTGACACACTTTTTATATATAAAATGAGAGAAAGAGCATATGATTATGCATGAGTGTGAGCGAGATGCAAACTCACACGTATACATTTCATCCCATCACATTTGTCATATTGCTCTTAAGAATGTGATAGAAAATGCTGATAAGTACATCCATCACAAGTGACCATCAATTGATGGATCAAATGATGGTCACGGTTCTTGCTGGGTATATAGATATTGTGGCGAATATAATCGGTTCCACTCTCACATCACTAAATGACTGAACACATCTCTAAAGAAACTGCCAGAACTAGAAGAAGAGACCATAATTTCCAGTGTTGCCAGAATTTTCTAGATTGCGTTTGACAGACTATATAAGGCGGCGAGCAGGCGCTCCGCAGTCAGTCGTAACTTAACCGTATAAGTGTTAACATCAAGTCAAGTAAAACAAGTGTAGACTTTTTAGTCGTGAAATAAAGCGGTGTGAATTAAGAAGTAAATAAAGACTTTTATTTAACAATTCAGCGATACGAACCCGATAGAAATAATCGAGCTATCGACAAATACGTAACAATTGGTGTCAGAATTGGAATTGTTAAATAAATTCCAGGACCAAGGATAACGAAGCAAGGATAACGAATCAAGGATAACGAAACAAGGATAACGAAACAAGGATAACGAGACAAGGATAACGAAATAAGGATAATGGCAAAGTTAAACGAACTGAAAATCCAAGCGCTTAAAAGGGAGTTAGAAAAGAGAAACCTGAGTACAAACGGCAATAAAATTGAACTACAGGCAAGGTTAAGAGTAGCTATGGGAGCATATAACATTAATGTAGATGAGTTTGATTTCAACGATGATGTGGAAGAGGTCCAAAAGGAAGAAACCCAGAAGGAAGAGGCTCCACAGTCAGTAGCAAACGTAGGCATGAATTCGATATTGGCTGTACTGGCACAGATGTCAGCAAAAATGGAATCACAACAATCATTACTTTTAGAAGAGGTGTCCAGTATTGCAACTCAGTTGGGAGCGCAGGAAAAACGCATATCCTCACAATTAAAATCACAGGATGCAAAAATTACGCAGGTTGAGGAAAGACAAGATAAAATTGAGGATAATGTAAAAAAGTTGGAAGCCCGTCTTCAGGAGACCAATATAAGTCGTCCAATCGCTTCAACTGCTACACAGAAGATAAAACCTCCGTCGTTTGATGGAAGTGGTCCATTTCAAGTATTCAAGCTACAGTTTGAGAAAACGGCAGTTGTAAATAATTGGAGTGCGGAGGACAAAGTCGCTGCACTGTTCGTAGCATTGAAAGGACCAGCTGCAGAAATATTACAGACTGTTAGCGAAGGCGAAAGGAACAGCTATGACGCAATTATGGGTGCCGTTGAAAGACGTTATGGTAGCGAGCACAGGAAGCAGATATACCAAATGGAGTTGCAGAATCGCTTCCAGAAACCAAATGAGACATTACAAGAATTTTCTTCTGAGATTGAGAGGCTAGCTCATTTGGCAAACGCAGGAGCACCTAAGAATTCATCGAAAGAATGAAAATTCAAAGCTTCATCAATGGAATACGAGATATTGAAACGAAGCGGGCTACCTATGCAAATCCAAAAGGAACTTTTGCTGAAACGGTATCATATGCCTTGACGCAGGAAACAGCATCTCTATTGAGCAAGCCCACCTACAAGGCTCATCGTGTGGAAGTGGAAACGCCAGACTTACTAAGCAAAATATGGGAGGCGTTGAATGAAATGCAGAAAAAGAAAAGTAATGCTGTGAAATGCTTCAGATGCGGAAAAATGGGACATATAGCACGTCACTGCAGCAATAGTTCCAGTAAGTTCAGCACTGCAGATTGGCGCAAGCGCAAGGCAGAGGGGCATGAACAAGCGCCAAAATTAACTGAGTCGTTAAACTAAAGCGGGCCAGCCAAAAGGGGCGTGGGCTGGTCCCCACAATGGAATGCCCCATAATCTCTGTCTCTCAGTTGGGAAGAAGCACGAGTAATGTTACCATTGCTGGGTTGGTGGACGGAATGGAGCGCATGTTGACTGTGGATACGGGAGCATCTCATTCCATCATTCGATCTGACTTGGTAAATAGGGAAGTAAGGCCATTGTATGGAGCAAAATTGCGTACGGCAACAGGCGAGGATACCCAAGTCCTAGGGGAAGTTACATGCGAAGTTGTAATTGGAAATGTTGTCGTACTATACACCTTCATAGTGGCGGAAATTGTTGCTGAAGTCATAATTGACGTGGACTTCCTAATCGGCCAAGGCATTAAGATTGACATGAAAAACAAGGTAATGAGTTACAAAAACTTGGAGGTGCCGCTAAATTTTGGCTATGATAAGAGATACAGCTGTAAGAAAGTGCTCGTGGAAGAGAATCAGCAGATACCGCCAAAGTCTGAGGCAATTATTTGGGCAAAGATTGATGGAGATTGTGGGACAAACAAATTGTGGGTTGTTGAAGCAGAAACAGAAACTAAATCAAATGTACTTGTTGGAAAAACCCTGGCTATGACAAAACAAGATGGACGTATACCAGTAAGAGTACTTAATGAGTTCAAGTCACCAGTCAAACTCTCCAAAGGTGCTATCTTGGGAAAGTGCGGAGAGGTTGACATCATAATGAATTGCGAAAAATCCCAAGGAGAAGTTTGTAATGGCAATACAGATATTTCAGATGAAATAAATGCATGGACAGAAGAACTGCAGGAAAATCACAAAAGAAAGGCGAAAGAATTACTTGCCAAGTACTCCAGCATATTTGACAAGGATGATACAAAACCAGGCAGGACAAATATTGTAAAGCATCAGATTGACACCGGAGATGCAAGGCCAATCCGTCAGGCTCCTCGCAGCGTCCCATTAGCTAAACGTCAAATGGTGAGCCAGATTATACAAGAAATGAGCGACAGTGGGGTAATTGAACCATCAGTCAGTCCATGGAGTTCTCCGATAGTACTTGTTAAAAAGAAAGATGGCACGATGAGATTCTGCGTTGACTACCGGAAACTGAATGATGTAACGAAAAAGGATAGTTACCCATTGCCAAGAATTGACGACACTTTGGACTCGCTATCTGGAACGGAATGGTTTTCAACACTGGACTTGAAAAGCGGCTATTGGCAAGTAGAAGTAAAAGAGGAAGACAAGGAGAAAACAGCCTTCAGTGTTGGCGATGGTCTTTGGCAATTTACGGTGATGCCATTTGGATTATGTAATGCCCCAGCTACCTTTGAGCGACTTATGGATCAGGTACTGAAAGGATTACACTGGAAAACATGTCTTGTGTACCTGGACGATATAATTGTATTGGGAAAAAGCTTTGATGAACATCTCAAAAATTTGGAGGAAGTTTTCCGAAGAATAGCTGGCGCTGGTCTCAAGTTAAGTCCTAAGAAATGTTCATTATTCAAGAAAGAGGTAAAATACTTGGGACATTAAGTGACTACAAAGGGCATCTGCACTGATAACGAAAAAAATAGAAGCAGTAAAAGATTGGCCAAGACCTCGGAATCTACATGAATTGCGAAGCTTTCTTGGGCTGTGCACATACTATCGCCGATTTGTACCAAATTTTGCCAGCGTAGCAAATAGTCTCACGGAGCTTATGAGGAAAAATAAGACTTTTGAGTGGGGGAAGGAACAAGAAATGGCTTTCCAAACGTTAAAAGATCGGCTTTGTACTGCTCCAATGCTAGCATACCCGGTTCCAGGAGCGAGGTTTATTTTGGATACTGATGCGAGTGGTTATGCTATAGGAGGTGTTTTGTCACAGGAAATCGACGGGCAGGAGAAGGTTATCGCATACTACAGCCGATCAATTGGGAAACCGGAAAGAAATTACTGTGTAACACGAAGAGAACTATTGGCATTGGTAGAATGCATCAAACACTTCCATAAGTACCTCTATGGTCAACGATTCCACGTCAGGACTGATCATGCAGCGTTAAAATGGCTTTTGAAATTCCGAAATCCGGAGGGTCAGTTAGCAAGGTGGATTGAGCGACTACAAAATTATGACTTTTCTATAGACCATCGTAAAGGCAGTACCCATGGAAATGCTGATGCAATGTCGCGGCGGCCATGTAATCTTGAATGCAAGCATTGCTCTAAAGCTGAGGAGAAGGAAGACATCATAGATGTTCGGTTAATGACAATAACATCTACAGACGAATGGAATGCGGAACAATTAAGGAAGTGTCAGCTAGAAGATCCAGATCTGGCACGTGTAATGATCGGTTTGGAGCAAAATGAACGACCATCAAAAGAAGAGATGTCATCAGAGAGTCCTGTTGCCAAATCATATTGGGCACAGTGGAATAGTTTGCAATTGGTAAATGGTTGTCTACATCGTGTTTGGGAGAGTGAAGATGGTCAAAATTCTAAAACATTGATAGTTGTTCCAAGGAAAAGAATACCGGATGTGCTAAATGAACTACACAATGGTCCAAGTGGAGGTCATCTTGGAGTAACAAAGACGGTAGAGAAAATCAAGAAGAGGTTTTATTGGGTCGGCTGCCGTCAGACAGTTGTTGAGTGGATTGCGAACTGCGATGTGTGCATAAAGGCTAAGGGTCCCAAATCCAGGAGTCATGGGCTGATGAAACAATACAACTCAGGAGCACCATTTGAGAGAATTGCCATGGATGTAGCTGGGCCATTTCCTACTAGCAAACTTGGAAACAAATATGTACTGGTGGTAATGGATTACTTCAGCAAATGGCCGGAGGTGTACCCGATTCCAAATCAAGAAGCAGAAACTATAGCCGAAGTATTTACCAACAATTGGGTGGCGAGATATGGTGCACCTATAGAGCTACATTCTGACCAAGGAAGGAACTTCGAATCAGTTGTGTTCCAGGAGATGTGCAAGACACTGGGTATTAGGAAAACCCGAACAACTGCATTGCATCCACAATCAGACGGCATGGTAGAAAGATTTAACAGAACATTAGAGGAACATCTACGAAAAGTGGTGGACAAGTTCCAGAGAGATTGGGACACTCATATTCCTCTGTTCCTGTTGGCATATCGATCGGCCGTACACGATACAACAGGTCAGACTCCTGCAAAAGTAATCTTTGGTAGTGATCTTCGATTACCAGCTGACTTGAAATTCGGGATAAATACCGATACAGGAATAAATACCAGACAGTCTAACAACGTTCTGGAAGAGGAAATGAGAGAAATACATGAACTTGTAAGACAACGAACAAAGATCATGAGTGACGAGATGAAGGCCAGATACGACAAGGCGATGAACTCAGAAGGTTTTGTTGAGGGAGATCTAGTTTTGCTATACAACCCGCAGCGAAAGAAAGGTTTGTCCCCGAAATTGCAGTGTACTTGGTAAGGGCCATACAAAGTGATTAAACGGCTCAACGATGTTGTGTATCGCATACAAACGATTGGAAGACCGAGGAATAAAATGAAGGTGGTTCATCTGGAAAGGCTAGCAGCATTTGGAACGAGTAATGTGTCAGATCGGGACGATCAGACTTAGGTGGAGGGCAGTGTGGCGAATATAATCGGTTCCACTCTCACATCACTAAATGACTGAACACATCTCTAAAGAAACTGCCAGAACTAGAAGAAGAGACCAGATAATTTCCAGTGTTGCCAGAATTTTCCAGATTGCGTTTGACAGACTATATAAGGCGGCGAGCAGGCGCTCCGCAGTCAGTCGTAACTTAACCGTATAAGTGTTAACATCAAGTCAAGTAAAACAAGTGGAGACTTTTTAGTCGTGAAATAAAGCGGTGTGAATTAAGAAGTAAATAAAGACTTTTATTTAACAATTCAGCGATACGAACCCGATAGAAATAATCGAGCTATCGACAAATACGTAACAATATGTAAATATGTGTAAGTAAAACAGCTGATTGCTACGGGCTCAAAAAATCCTAAAAATTGCATACGGGCGTTTGCGTCAGCGAGCGGACCACACGTTCTCGACTAACTGGGCTATAAATGTTACATTTCTCCATACAAATGCCACCACCAAAATGCAACTTAACGCAACTATTTTTTTGCGTTTTGAATGCTAACGCAGAAAGCAACCCTGAAATCTTCGAAAAAATTTGCCATTCGAATGGAAAATAGTGGCAACACTCTGGAAATACAAGAACGAAATACCTACAAGATTACGCATATAGAGTAGCATGGGCATGGGCACACGAGCTCCATGATGACGTCACTCTACATGCAATGAACGAAAGTAAACAAAACAGAGATGAAAATTAATACCAAAGCGGTTGGTACGTTTGGTTTTCAAAATTAGTGTATTATATTATTACATATTTTGCAAATTCTTGTTCTATTTTTTTATTTAGACAAAACAAAAAAATAAACCTCAACACCTGATTGCGTAATTTGGGATATTAGCTCCGTTTGTTCCGAACTTCTCAAATGCGCATTTACAAAACGCGGCAGCATGAACACTTTTCGAAAAGCCATCATCGAAAATGCAAAATGTTGCGTTTCAAATCCAGCATGAACATAGTATTAGGCCGTGTGTGAATCGGTAGAAAAGAACACGACGAGTAAATGTTTGCCAGCTATGGGGTGAAAAACATTTTACTAGCCGATAGGACGGAAAATAAATATTTACATTCAAAAGTATACCAATATATTTACAATTCTACGCATATTGGTTTTTAAATCAATGACTACATTTGGACCTGCTCTTATTTTATTTTGGATATTTTTGCGGTGCGTGACAACCGTGTTTAAAAAATATAAGCACAGGGTTGATATAAGCAAGTTCCAATTAGGTAGTCATAACTTTTCCGCTACTTTGAAGTCACGTTATAGTGGCATTTGTTACTTTATGGGAAATATATCTTTCAAGTTACATATTTCCAGTAGTCGTCACTATCGTCAAGTTTTAGTAACTTAGAGGTCGTGATTTTTGGTTTATACGACTACAAAGTTATTTGTTATAAAATGCGCCATATTTGTTTGTAAATATGACACTGTCACTGAATTAATAGATTGAAAAAAAAAATGGCATATTATTATAATTTATGCACCGAAATTATTAACCTAGTAATAATATATATTTATTTTAAGTACCATATAACCACTAAACAGCATCTAGGTATGCAATTTTTTTTGCATTCTGGTGGATGTCAATAAAATAAAAAATTTCCATAAAAATGAAAATTCGAATGGCGCGTGAAAATTTTAAACCTATCTCACCATATTTCACAATAGATTTTCATTCGCCTTAGTTTTTTCATGCAAATTGTCGCAAAACCATTCCTTTCATTATCATTATTAGGTTCTTTTCTTTACTTTCCAGCAAGACATTAACTAACATTTCTTCCTAATCCCTTTTAACGAAATTTGTGAGAGTTAAGTGACATTTGCTCTCAGTGAGAGATATTAGCAAAATAGATTAGGAAACTTGAATTAGCATATGTTAGTGACATATCACCGTTTACACTTCGTAACCGCCTAAGTGCGACTTTCATAACCGCCCATCTCTCCGACTTCAGAGCTGAAAAGAACATTAGAAGGAAATATAGAGCTTCCCATAGACCAAATGTATGGTATAAATCGATAGAGCTGGACGCCGGAAGTTAAAGTTTGGCAAATCTCAATTTTAGCATAGGCGGTTATGAAAGTTTCACTTAGGCGGTTATCCAGGTTAAACGACGATGTGATTGGTGCGTGAAAGAGGATAAAAGACACGCCCGAAAATTTAAGAAAACATTTAAATCATCATCAGAAAAGGAAAATATGGATTTAAATATTACCTTATCTATTGCCTTAGAAAAAAAATTTCGACTGACATACTGGCTCGAAAACCCTCAATGCTTTCATGCAAGCTTCTGGAAATTCGAAAATGATGACGATAGCTCGGAACTACAATTTCTATGTACTAAAGTACATAATTCCTGGTAATTCGATTGGTTAGAAACAAGCCGATGCACACTGGTCTCATTTGTATGGAGAGTGGGATAAAACTCAATTTCTTGGAAACGGATGGACCTACCGAAACCAAATTTGGCACATTGGTGTCCCACTATGCGACTCATCTTTCAAAAAAATTAAAAGCATATATGTTGTAATCCACGCCCACCACTAACGCTAGTTTACAGCCAAAAAAAAAAACAAGAAAACCAGGAATGGGGGATAATAGGAATTGACCTGCTGAGCTTGGAACAATTTTTTTTTAATATTATTTATGTATAAGCTGACCAAATTTTAAATTGTTATTCACAATCCCTTAGGTGGGCTGTTTTGGTCTAATTGGTGCTAGTGCAAAGGTAAAACCAAAGCTTTACAATTCACTTAGTGCCCGACGTTTCGGTAAGCTCCTTACCATCCTCAGGGGCGGTTTCTTTATTTTGTACACATAAAAGAAAAGATATACATATAACAAAATTACTCAAACATGCATATATAATGTGTTACAAATTCACAAAAATAATTATCACAACGCGAACTTACATGTATGTATATTAAAAACTATCGGAAAAAAAACAATATTACAGACATATTTACATAGGTACATATATGGACATAAAAACATAAAAACACATACTTTTTATTAAAGTACGCTAGTCAGACTAATTAACAATCATAAACAAAGCAAATAAGTAGCTGCAATATCTTCTGTATCTTCTTTTTTGTTTACTGTCCGCTCTCTATTTTTCAAAATGTGTAGACTCTCCAATGTGAATCTCGTTCTCTCTTTGTTCTCTGTATCTATTATTTTAGTGTTGTCTAGATCAGCTGTGTGTCCGTTTGTGGTCATATGCAATGCAAGTGCAGTGTTTGTTTTCTTTTTTCTTATGTCTGCTTCGTGTTCTGCTAAACGTACACCCAGTGGTCTTTTCGTGGTCCCTATGTATATTTTGTCGCAGGATGCATTACCATCACCCTTGCAAGCGACTTGGTACACAACATTAGCTTTTTGATGCGGATTAATTGAGCTTTTCGTTTTGGAGTAAATAGTTGAGAGTGTTTGGTTGGATTTATATGCAAGGGTGAGGTTTTGAGCTTTCTTTCGAATGTTGTGTTCAAGATTTCCTGTGAACTTTGGTATGTAGGTAACACTTCGATATTGCATTGTTGTGGTGGAAGTTGTAGTGATTGTCTTGTTTTGATTTGGGTTAGTTAGCTTGTCGTTTATAAGTTTTTATTAGATGCGTAGGATAATTATTGTTTGTCGATATGTTGTATATTTTTTTTTTATATTTTGTTGTCGGAATTGAGGATGGCTAATTGTCAGAATTTTATTTGTTCAGTTTTTTGCTGCATTTATTTTATATTTTTTGGGTTGAGACCATAGAAGATTAATTATACGTCCTGATGAAATAGGTTTTGAATACCAGTCAAGAATGATTTTGTTGTCTATTCTATGAATGAGAACGTCAAGAAAAGGGAGTTTAGAATTCGTCTCTTTTTCTAATGTAAACTGCAGCTTGTTGTGGTAATTATTAAATGTGCGGAGTATCACATCCGCATCGTTTCTTTTTACAATAGCAAATATGTCATCAACATACTTGACTATGAATCTCACATCAATGTTGTGTAGTTTCTTTAGCTCGGCCAGTGAATTATCTAGCAAATCGTCCATTATAATATCCGCTATTGTTGGGGAAAGGGGATTGCCCATGGACATTCCAAAATTCTGGGTAAATATTTTATTTTCATGCATGAAGTAATTATTGTCTTTCAAGCAAAAATTTAGGATATTGAGAAAGGTGTTCTTTGGTATGTTGGTTTCTGTTTGAATTGTGTTGAATTTGTTCATTATGATTTTTATAGCAAGATATGTCGGAATGTTAGTGAATAGGGATACAACATCGAGTGATATTAGAATTTCATCGTCTTGAAGTTTAAAATTGTTCAGTCTATCTTTTAATCTAAATGAGTTTTTTATATTGTATTGGTCCGATATTAGATTACATATAATTTTACCAACAAATTGGGACATTTTGTAACACGGTACACCGAACGAGGACGCTATAGGACGAAGAGGTATGTTGGGTTTATGAATTTTAGGGAGACCGTAAAGACGCGGGGCAAAGGCTGAATTGCACATAAGTTGGTGTTTTTCTGTTAGGTTGATCAGTTTGTTTTTGTATAAACTGTCAATGATAATATTGTTCTGTTTTTGTAACTTGTCCGTTGGATCACTTCTTGCTGTTCTATAAGTATTTTTGTCTGAAAGTAGCAGGTTCATTTTTTCTTTGTATTCTGTTGTGTACATTGCAACTGTCTTATTTCCTTTGTCAGATTCTGTAATAATGATCTTATCCTTATATCTACTTAAAAATTCTTTAGTTGTATTATACGTTGCTAATATTTCTCTACTGGGTTTTGCTTCATATGTCGTTTGTGTTGTACTAATCCGTTGCTCATGCCTATATGACACTACATTTTTTTCTTGGTTTTTTTGGTTTGGAAAACCCACCGAAAGTCAAATTACAAAAACAATTCTTCTGTAGGTTGAAAAGAGACAAATACTCCCTCAAAAACAATTTGATTGACATTAAACTTCATACTAAATGAAAATAATATTTATTTCAAAAATTAATTTTTTCAGAAAGTTTAATTTAAATTACTGAAATAAAAAAGTTATGAGACTCAAAGGGCAGGATAGATGTGTATTCCATGCTATAAAGGGAAGCCAGTACGCAATATAATTTTTCTTACGGACTTCTTCTTTACCCTTACGGCCATAGCAGAAGCTTACAAGAGGCAAATTTAAAATTTGTATTTCCATATATTTTTTATTTTAAATATAATTTATTTTCTAGTTGTCAAAATGAAATAATTGTCAGAAAAAATGACCGAATGCCAAAAAACCTACCGAAATACAAGCTGCCTCGTTGGTTTTTAATCGCCTAGATGATATTTTGTTTGGTTTTTTTCAATATAGCTTACTCGCTTGCACCAACGCAAAACTGTATTTGACCATCTCCTTCACACAAAATACCTGGTAGAATACCAGACAAAAAATGTAGTGTCATATGGTCAAGATTTTTGACTGCCACGTTACAATCGTACACTGTTTAACCTCATATCTCCGGAACCATATTTTTAAAATGATATCTTGTAAGCGCATATCGTGAGTCTCCCTAGAGGCATCATATTGAATATTACCATTCCTCTGTACCTTTCGTAACTAAAATGTTAAGCCAAATTTCATCGGACTGGAACGTTACATAATTTTGGAAGTGTATTCCGATGTTACTGTACATTTTGCGAAAAATCTGCGAATATAACCAACAGATTTTTTTGCTTTTCTTATATGTCCCATATAAGAGGTAAACCCATAGAGAGAGTGGTTCAGTGTACCTAAAAAATACATTTTAAGATGATTTATGAGCAATAAGGTGCGGACTGCCACGTTACAAGAATTTGTCTGCCACGTTACACGTACGAATTTTCGATACATTGTATGAACAAACCAGTAAATAAAAATTCAATTTATTAGAAAAGAACATTTTTAAGTCTTTATTTTAAGTTTACAAATATCCTTGTTTGGATGTAGGAAAAGTAATGATAGTTTTGTTAATCGTTTGTATTTGGTGAGCGCTGGATATGTTTCTTATTGGCTTTGTTTTTGAGAAAAGCTCAACAACTTTCAACTCATCATTAACACAGTCAATTTGTTGTTCCGTAATTTCCTCAACAGAAATTTTGGATGCAGTCATATGAAATGCAAGTACAAAATCACGTGCATTATTTACAACAACATTACGTGCCCTAATGTGTTTTTGAACAATATTTTTTACGGTGGCACCTATTCCATCCACACATCCTTTTCCATGTGATGTTGCGAAATAGTTCCACACAATTTTAATTCCGAATATTTCTTCAAATTGAATGATTACACTTGCTATAAATTTGTTTTTAAATTGCGAGGATGGTCCGTCACTCCAAATTTTTAAAATTCTTAAGGTACTGGGTAAATTTTTTAAGAGATGATACAAATATGTCACAATAGTTTCTTTTGTATGCGCTAAATTGTTGGATACGAATACTTTTGCTTTAAAAGTTTCGTTATAATATAAGCCACTTGTGAAAAGGGAAAGTTGTCGCTGATTCCAATGGGCGTTCTGTACCTCGTCTTGGTTTGCACAAACAAAATTCTCGGCGAAATCCACTTGAAGGAGACCTTCTACGGCATACTCTGCGTTAAGTGCTTTTGGGCGATCGTACAAGTTAAATACTTGAGACTGCTCACGTTTATTAAAACTATGCACCAAAAATTGCGGTGCCAATGCAGATATGTGAAAAATTAAGTCTTTCAATAGTCCGTTTTGCTCTCGTCTTTCAGTTCTACTCACAGAACAATTTTTTTTCCATTCCTTCCACGATACTTGCGTATCGAGACTAACGTCACCCACCAAATCAGTCACCTTCGAAACAGTTATTCCAGTGCATGTATTACACTCCCCATACCAACAGCTCATTGAAGATGCATCACACAAAAATTGCATTACAAAACCGTTTTCATAATCTGGCACTTTGGGAACGAATTTGTGCAAAGCAGAGACGGCGTCAATAAAATTTGCATGATATGAACACAAGCACATGTTGTGCGGTAATTCTTTTATAAATTTGATATTTTCCGGTCGGTGTTTAAGGAAAAAAGTAATGCCACACGTGTCTTGTCCTGAATCCTTTTGCTCTTCGTTAAACAACGCGTGTGCTTCCTTGATCGATAATAACATGTACCTAGTAGGCAGCAAGATTTTTTCCCCAGTCTCGGGACAAATATATTCTTTTATATCACGGGATCTGGGTGAGACACGTGAAATATCATCTCGCTCGAAAAATTCTCTGACAGCTTTTCTCAGCATCAAAATACTTGGAACACATGTTTCGTTGCGATTTCTCTGGGTTAAATCTATTTTTTCAGCATCACTAATTTTTGAAAAAATTTTGGCCAGCACAGATTTCTTTTTAGTTGGTGATGTAGGAAATGCTCGCTCTACCTTCCTCACTGCCTTGCCGAGTGTATGGACACAGTTATACCCATTAACGTGAATTTCACTTGACGTGTTCATTTCTATTTGTGCCAGCTTTTGTTTGCGATGTTTTCTTACTCTTTCCCGAGTAGCTTCGCGGCGTTTTTCTATGGCTTTAGTTCTTGATTTGAGCGGCATTGTGTTTTCTTCATTTTTCTTTTTCTGCCGGTACAATTTTGATTTCGCAGCTTTGTTCGCTTTATACTCCTCATACTTTCCAGTAGCTTTAAGCTTAGCGACATATTTTTTATTTCGCAGTGCTTTATCCAAGCGAGCCATTTTACCCGGAGTCGATTTTTTGACCATATATTTTCTGAATCGAATTTTTTGAAATGGACAATAAATATGTCAACTGCCAACATTTGTCACCCCTTGACATGAGAGGTCCCGGGTGCTTCGCGAAATAATGTTGCATATTCAACAAAATTTAGATTTAGTTAATAAAATTTTAATTTTTTACTGTAAAAAGACTGCCACGTTACACATGTTTGGTCATTTTTTATTCCATATTACCGGCCTTTTTCCGGGCTTTTTTTGCTACCAGCAGCAACACGGGATGATGCCTGTTTAAGAAATATATATTACACTGCATTATATAAATGCATTCCGCTAAAAAAAAGAAAAATATGTATTTTTGACTGGAACGTTACACAAAATTTGCTACCCTAATCTTTTCAGCCAAACAAGCAAACCAAAGACATTTCGCTCTTTATCTGGTGGGATTTAAATAATAACAATCATTTCCTAGGCCTCAAAGCGGATATAGTAAGAAATAAACCAACAGGACAGAATTTTATTGCCATTTTCTCTGATGATAAACTTCTTAAAAATTTTAAAATTCTGAGATAGGTTTGCAAAGATGAAGAAATATCATATAAAAACATCTTTAACTTCCTGAAATTTACTTTTATCAGGTATTTTGCGGAATAACGTTTCATATTAAACACCGTTTTATATAATATTTCGACAAAAAAAAATTTTTTTCTGGTTACATTTTTGGCGATCTTGACCATATGGGCTTCAGTCGGCTTCTCTCAACTTCTTTGTCAGTAGAGAAATTTATATTAGCAACGTATAATACAACTAAAGAATTTTTAAGTAGATATAAGGGTAAGATCATTATTACAGAATCTGACAAAGGAAATAAGACAGTTGCAATGTACAAAACAGAATACAAAGAAAAAATGAACCTGCTACTTTCAGACAAAAATACTTATAGAACAGCAAGAAGTAATCCAACGGACAAGTTACAAAAACAGAACAATATTATCATTGACAGTTTATACAAAAACAAAATGATCAACCTAACAGAAAAACACCAACTTATGTGCAATTCAGCCTTTGCCCCGCGTCTTTACGGTCTCCCTAAAATTCATAAACCCAACATACCTCTTCGTCCTATAGCGTCCTCGTTCGGTGTACCGTGTTACAAACTGTCCCAATTTGTTGGTAAAATTATATGTAATCTAATATCGGACCAATACAATATAAAAAACTCATTTAGATTAAAAGATAGACTGAACAATTTTAAACTTCAAAACGATGAAATTCTAATATCACTCGATGTTGTATCCCTATTCACTAACATTCCGACATATCTTGCTATAAAAATCATAATGAACAAATTCAACACAATTCAAACAGAAACCAACATACCAAAGAACACCTTTCTCAATATCCTAAATTTTTGCTTGAAAGACAATAATTACTTCATGCATGAAAATAAAATATTTACCCAGAATTTTGGAATGCCCATGGGCAATCCCCTTTCCCCAACAATAGCGGATATTAGGTGTACTCGCGTACAGCAATTTGTTGCAATTTATTACAATTTTGCAACAAATATCCGCTTTTTCCATTTTTTTACGCAAAAAAATTGCAGAAGTGATGGAAATGAGAGAGCAAAGTGACGTTTATTTTTGTGAGAGGCTGCAAAATTCTGCTTGACAAATTTTTTCCATCACATTTGTCCAGCAGCAAAACAGCTGATGAAAAAACATATGTTTGTAATTTGCGAAAATTGCAAAATTGAAATTCAAAATTAAAAAAGTTAAATATGGACGAATTAATTATGAAAGATGTAAATAAATAACATTTGATTATGTCTGCATCTGTACTTGAGCTAAATTTCGAATGATAACAGCAGCATTGTATGTTTGTTGCTTAATGTAGGAAGTCCGCCGGTTACCCTCTGCTAACTTATATGTATGCATGTATGTATGCACGTCAATATGCAATGCCAGCAGGCAGTCGCAACTCCATAGTTATATGTATATGTACATACATACATGTTTCTTTATTAGTAAAATATAATGCATGCATAATCTACTGCTGAAACTAAGCTAAAGTAATACAAATTTCCTCTAAATTTTTGTAAAAATAGGATTTGTTTATATTTTGTTAATTCTTATAGTTTTAATTTGATCAGCTGTTCGTCTTTGCTGCAAGTTTTGAATAGATTTGCATTTTTTTACTTTTTTGGATAATTATCTCTGGTGGGAGGAAAAATCGTTTTTGGCGAGATAGAGAGTGATAGAGGCAGACAGAGAAAAGCTGCTGGAAAAAGTAAGCGAATACAACTATTATAATGGACGATTTGCTAGATAATTCACTGGCCGAGCTAAAGAAACTACACAACATTGATGTGAGATTCATAGTCAAGTATGTTGATGATATATTTGCTATTGTAAAAAGAAACGATGCGGAAGTGATACTCCGCACATTTAATAACTACCACAACAAGCTGAAGTTTACATTAGAAAAAGAGACGAATTCTAAACTCCCTTTTCTTGACGTTCTCTTTCATAGAATAGACAACAAAATCATTCTTGACTGGTATTCAAAACCTATTTCATCAGGACGTATAATTAATTTTCTATCGTCTCAACCCAAAAAATATAAAATAAATGCAACAAAAAACTTAACAAATAAAATTCTGACAATTAGCAATCCTCAATTCCGACAACAAAATATTAAAAAAATATACAACATATTGACAAACAATAATTATCCTACGCATCTAATAAAAACTCTTATAAACGACAAGCTAACTAACCCAAATCAAAACAAGACAATCACTACAACTTTCACCACAACAATGCAATACCGAAGTGTTACCTACATACCAAAGTTCACAGAAAATCTTGACCACAACATTCGAAAGAAAGCTCAAAACCTCACCCTTGCATATAAATCCAACCAAACACTCTCAACTATTTACTCCAAAACGAAAAGCTCAATTAATCCGCATCAAAAAGCTAATGTTGTGTACCAAGTCGCTTGCAAGGGTGATGGTAATGCATCCTGCCCACTGGGTGTACGTTTAGCAGAACACGAAGCAGACATAAGAAAAAAGAAAACAAACACTGCACTTGCATTGCATATGACCACAAACGGACACACAGCTGATCTAGACCAGGGGTCTTCGTTTCATAGCACTGAGGTGCAACGCTCAACTCACACAGATTGTTATACTCTCTCGTTTTGTCGTAGTAAGAGCGCAAAAGTTAGGTGACCATCTACGACCGTGCGCCGATTCAGTTGCTTGCGGGCAAGCAAAAAGATAACAATGTACACGTATACTTCGTTTTCATACGAACGTACACGCATACTTCGTTTTCATACGAACGTACACGCATACTTCGTTTTCATTGTGCGACGTGGTATGGCAGCGCATAAAAGCGAAAAATATATGCGTGCACGTTGTTGTCTTTTTGCTTGCCCGCAAGCTACTGAACGATGCGACGGTAGTAGCTGGGCACTCAACTAGTCGTGTTTCACTAATACTGCTGCAGTTACTAACACTGCTGCAGTTAGAGTTTTGGGGATCTCTGATCTAGACAACACTAAAATAATAGATACAGAGAACAAAGAGAGAACGAGATTCACATTGGAGAGTCTACACATCTTTAAAAATAGAGAGCGGACAGTAAACAAAAAAGAAGATATTGCAGCAACTTATTTGCTTTGTTTATGATTGTTCATTAGTTAATAAAAAGTATGTGTTTTTATGTCCATATATGTACATATTTAAATATGTCTGTAATATTGTTTTTTTTCCGATAGTTTTTAATATACATACATGTAAGTTCGCGTTGTGATAATTATTTTTGTGATTTTGTAACACATTATATATGCATATGTGAGTAATTTTGTTATATGTATATCTTTTCTTTTATGTGTACAAAATAAAGAAACCGCCCCTGAGGATGGTAAGGAGCTTACCGAAACGTCGGGCACTTAGTGAATTGTAAAGCTTTGTTTTTACCTTTGCACTAGCACCAATTAGACCAAAACAGCCCACCTAAGGGATTGTGAATAACAATTTTTTTTTTAATTTTTTGTATAGTTAGGTTTTTGAGATAACGGTAATTTTGTGTTTTTTGTTATCACTTCATTCAAAAATTATTTACTCTGGAATTACAAATGCGATAAACGCAAGCAGTATCTAGTTCGAAAGGCAATTAAAATACGCTTCAAACGACATACAACTTGTAGTGGTCTAAAAACTCGCTGAGCGAAAGCTGGTCAAAGTAAAAATTTTGTGAAATTTTTGAAAAAATTTTGATTTTCAAATTAAGTTTTTATAAAAAGTTGTAAAAATCAGGAAAGTTTTATTACATTAAAAATTTGCCAGTTTAATTCCAAGGACTTTAAGCGTAATATCAGAGAGATCCGATAAATATTTTATTTTTGGCGATTTTGTTCTTGTGAAACAAAAAGGATATTTTGGACGAAAAACTTGGTTAGGTGACTTAACTATGTGAAAACGACTTCATAGGTCAAAAGGACATTAGACGAAAATAAAGAGCTTCCAAAGACTATACTAATGACATTTCGATTTTAAAAATCCGATGTCAAATAACAAAGTTACAATAAAAAAAACATTATTCCGCGATATTTAGCGGGATCAAAAAAAAATTGTATGGAGAGTGGGACAAACCTCAATTACTCAGATTTTATCGAAAATAGTAGATGCAAATATGTACAAAAATCGTAAAAGGGCAACAATATTTTGCATAGACTAGTTACATTTAATATGATATTTTAAGAAAAAGGGAAAAAAGGGAAAAATTTATAAACAGGCTTATTAAGAGAAGACTTGAAAGAACTCAAATCTGCTTATAAGACCTGGTCCAGAGTGGTCCTTAATTGTTAAAAGTTTAAATGAAAATGCTAATGCTTGAAAATTACGCTCATAGAAAAGCCAAGATTTCTTCATCTTGTATTTTGCTAAAAATAAATTGTTTTCATTGTTTTCTTTCGCTTAATCATGAAACATACATTTTTCTTGCGTTTCCATAGTTATCCGCATTTTTTTACCACTCAAACTTGAAATATCGCAAAAATCATAATACACTTATTTACACAAACTTTTTCCAGAAAAATTTTTTCCCAAATGTGTTGACTTTAAATGAGCCAAAGTAACATTTAATGGTGGCTATTGCGTATAGAATTAGGTTTTCCATAAAATTCAATATATGTATTTCCCACGGAAATGCATGACAGAAGTTTATTTTTCAAGCACCAACGTTTCTGATTTTTTTGTATGGGGGTTGACCAGTGTGCCTGCTACTTGTTCAATCTCATCATCGCTTTCAATAGGCTTCATAAGCATTCTTATATTTCTTAAAAATCCATGCATGTATGAAGATGAATTTGTCTAATAGCAAAGAGTGAATTGTAAGAATAAATTTTCTTACTTCTTCCATTACAGCCGATCCGGCGGAAGATGCACTCATCGTGGTTCTTGTTTTGAGCTGCTGTCTAATGTATATATATTTCAATATAGGATTAGTTTGCCTGCATCCAAACATTAGAAATAACTTCCCGTTTCCATATTAAACCTTTTTTTAAATAAAAATAGCTATATTACTTGATTTACTACGTATGTATTTACTTTGTATTTTCAAATACAAATTTTAACTCCATTTTCCACATTTGACATTTCTTCTTCTTCTTGCTAGTGACTTGCTAGTGACAATTTGTCCAGTAAAAAAGTTAGTAGAACTATCATTGTCGCTCTCTCCAGTTTCGTTCAGTGCTCTCTCAATTTTCGTTCAGTTCGCTCTCTTTTACTGAAGAGAAACCAAAGAAAATTATATGTCAAATCTAAAAATTAGTGTTTATTAACATTAATTAGTGGATAGAGAAACAAACCTATAGTTAGAAAAACACCGCGCGAACAAACGATTGTAAATAATTTTCATGGAACAGCTGATAGAGATGTGACACCACTAGCCGTGTTTCACATACGGTGATCCTAACCCAGATAAAAATGCAACAACAACGATTTCAGCTCGATTAAACCAGATAAATTGCTGGTTCAATTTATGAGCCGCTCTGTTCGATTTCTTTTTTCCGTGCTGAATTGGTAGCACAGTGCTTTTTGGATTTGGCAGAACTGAAAAGTGACATTTGTGTATGTATACATACTGTTACGTATTTGTCGATAGCTCGATTATTTCTATAGGGTTCGTATCGCTGAATTGTTAAATAAAAGTCTTTATTTACTTCTTAATTCACACTGCTTTATTTCACGACTAAAAAGTCTACACTTGTTTTACTTGACTTGATGTTAACACTTCTACGGTTAAATTACGACTGACTCTGGAGCGCCTGCTCGCCGCCTTATATAGTCTGTCAAACGCAATCTGGAAAATTCTGGCAACACTGGAAATTATCTGGTACCTTCTTCTAGTTCTGGCACTTTCCCTAGAGATGTGTTCAATCATTTTAGTGATGTAAGTGGAGAACCGATTATATTCGCCACACTGCCCTCCACCTAAGTCTGATCGTCCCGATCTGACACATTACTTGTCCCAAATGCTGCTAGCCTTTCCAGATGAACCACTTTCATTTTATTCCTTGGTCTTCCAATCGTTTGTATGCGATACACAACATCGTTGAGCCGTTTAATCACTTTGTAGGGCCCTTCCCAAGTACACTGCAATTTCGGGGACAAACCTTTCTTTCGCTGCGGGTTGTATAGCAAAACTAGATCTCCCTCAACAAAACCTTCTGAGTTCATTGCCTTGTCGTATCTGGCCTTCATCTTGTCACTCATGATCTTTGTTCGCTGTCTTACAAGTGCATGTATTTCTCTCATTTCCTCTTCCAGAACGTTGTTAGATTGTCTGGCATTTATTCCCGCATCAGCACTTATCCCAAATTTCAAGTCAGCTGGCAGTCGAAGATCACTACCAAAGATTACTTTTGCAGGAGTCTGACCTGTTGTATCGTGTACGGCCGATCGATATGCCATCAGGAACAGAGGAATATGAGTGTCCCAATCTCTCTGGAACTTGTCCACCACTTTTCGTAAATGTTCCTCTAATGTTCTGTTAAATCTTTCTACCATGCCGTCTGATTGTGGATGCAACGCAGTTGTTCGGGTTTTCCTAATACCCAGTGTTTTGCACAGCTCCTGAAACACAACTGATTCGAAGTTCCTTCCTTGGTCAGAATGTAGCTCTATAGGTGCACCATATCTCGCCACCCAATTGTTGGTGAATACTTCGGCTATAGTTTCTGCTTCTTGATTTGGAATCGGGTACACCTCCGGCCATTTGCTGAAGTAATCCATGACTACCAGTACATATTTGTTTCCAAGTTTGCTAGTAGGAAATGGCCCAGCTACATCCATGGCAATTCTCTCAAATGGTGCTCCTGAGTTTTATTGTTTCATCAGCCCATGACTCCTGGATTTGGGACCCTTAGCCTTTATGCACACGTCGCAGTTCGCAATCCACTCAACAACTGTCTGACGGCAGCCGACCCAATAAAACCTCTTCTTGATTTTCTCTACCGTCTTTGTTACTCCAAGATGACCTCCACTTGGACCATTGTGTAGTTCATTTAACACATCCGGTATTCTTTTCCTTGGAACAACTATCAATGTTTTAGAACTTTGACCATCTTCACTCTCCCAAACACGATGTAGGCAACCATTTACCAATTGCAAACTATTCCACTGTGCCCAATATGATTTGGCAACAGGACTTTCTGCTGACATCTCTTCCTTTGATGGTCGTTCGTTTTGCTCCAAACCAATCATTACACGTGCCAGATCTGGATCTTCTATCTGACACTTCCTCTTTTACTTCGACTTGCCAATAGCCGCTTTTCAAGTCCAGTGTTGAAAACTATTCCGTTCCAGATAGCGAGTCCAGAGTGTCGTCAATTCTTGGCAATGGGTAACTATCCTTTTTCGTTACATCATTCAGTTTCCGGTAGTCAACGCAGAATCTCATCTTGCCATCTTTCTTTTTAACAAGTACTACCGGAGAACTCCATGGACTGACTGATGGTTCAATTACCCCACTGTCGCTCATTTCTTGTATAATCTGGCTCACCATTTGACGTTTCGCTAATGGAACGCTGCGAGGAGCCTGACGGATTGGCCTTGCATCACCGGTGTCAATGTGATGCTTCACAATATTTGTCCTGCCTGGTTTTGTACCATCCTTATCAAATATGCTAGAATACTTGGCAAGTAATTCTTTCGCCTTTCTTTTGTGATTCTCCTGCAGTTCTTCTGTCCAAGCATTTATTTCATCTGAAAGATCTGTATTGCTAGTAGAAACTTCTCCTTGGGATTGTTCGCAATTCATGATGATGTCAACCTCTTCGCATTTTCCCAATATAGCACCTTTGGAGAGTTTGATTGGTGACTTGAACTCATTAAGTACTCTTACTGGTATTCGTCCATCTTCTTTTGTCATAGCCAGGGTTTTTCCAACAAGTACATCGGATTTAGTTTCTGTTTCTGCTTCGACAACCCACAATTTGTTTGTCCCACAATCTCCATCAATCTTTGCCCAAATAATTGCCTCGGACTTTGGCGGTATCTGCTGATTCTCTTCCACGAGCACTTTCTTACTGCTGCATCTCTTATCGTAGCCAAAATTTAGCGGCACCTCCAAGTTTTTGTAACTCATAACCTTGTTTTTCATGTCAATCTTAATGCCTTGGTCGATTAGGAAGTCCACACCAATTATGACTTCATCAACAATTTCCGCCACTATGAAGGTGTGTAGTACGACAACATTTCCAATTACAACTTCGCATGTAACTTCCCCTAGGACTTGGGTATCCTCGCCTGTTGCCGTACGCAATTTTGCTCCATACAATGGCCTTATTTCCTTCTTTACCAAGTCAGATCGAATGATGGAATGAGATGCTCCCGTATCCACAGTCAACATTCGCTCCATTCCGTCCACCAAACCACCAATAGTAACATTACTCGTGCTTCTTCCCAACTGAGAGACAGAGATTATGGGGCATTCCATTGTGGGGACCAGCCCACGCCCCTTTTGGCTGGCCCGCTTTAGTTTAACGACTCAGTTGATTTGGGCGCTTGTTCATACCCATCAATATTCCGCTTGCGCCCATCGGCAGTGCTGAACTTACTGGAACTATTGCTGCAGTGGCGTGCTATATGTCCTATTTTTCCGCATCTGAAGCATTTCACAGCATTACTTTTCTTTTTCTGCATTTCATTCAACGCCTCCCATATTTTGCTTAGTAAGTCTGGCGTTTCCACTTCCACACGATGAGCCTTGTAAGTGGGCTTGCTTAATAGAGATGCCGTTTCCTGTGTCAAAGCATATGAGACCGTTTCAGCGAAAGTTCCTTTTGGGTTTGCATAGGTAGCCCGCTTCGTTTCAAATCTCGTATTCCATTGATGAAGCTTTGAATTTTCATTCTTTCGATGAATTCTTGAGGTGCTCCTGCGTTTGCCAAATGAGCTAGCCTCTCAATCTCAGAAGAAAATTCTTGTAACGTCTCATTTGGTTTCTGGAAGCGATTCTGCAACTCCATTTGATATATCTGCTTCCTGTGCTCGCTACCATAACGTCTTTCAATGGCACCCATAATTGCGTCATAGCTGTTCCTTTCGCCCTCGCTAACAGTCTGTAATATTTCTGCTGCAGGTCCTTTCAATGCTACGAACAGGGCAGCGACTTTGTCCTCCGCACTCCAATTATTTACAACTGCCGTTTTCTCAAATTGTAGCTTGAATACTTGAAATGGACCACTTCCATCAAACGACGGAGGTTTTATCTTCTGTGTAGCAGTTGAAGCGACTGGACGACTTAGTTGAATATCCTGGAGACGGGCTTTCAATGCTTTTACATCGTCCTCTAATTTTTCTTGTCTTTCTTCAAGGACCTCCTTAACTTGTATAATTTTTGCATCCTGTGCCTTGAATTGTAAGGACATGCGTTCTTCTTGTGCCTCCAACTGAGCCGCAATGCCGGACACCTGTGATGAAAGTACTGACTGTTGCAATTCCATTTTTGACGTTATCTGTGCCTGTTGTTCTTCGATTTTTGTCGACATCTGTGCCTGTTGATCTTCCATTTTTGCCGATATCTGTGCCTGTTGTTCTTCGATTTTTGTCGACATCTGTGCCTGTTGATCTTCCATTTTTGCCGATATCTGTGCCTGTTGTTCTTCCATTTTTTTCGACATTTGTGTCAGCACAGCCAATATCGAGTTCATGTCTACGTTTGCTAGTGACTGTGGAGCCTCTTCCTTCTGGGTTTCTTCCTTTTGCACCTCTTCCACATCATCGTTGAAATCAAACTCATCTACATTAATGTTATATGCTTCCATAGCTACTCTTAACCTTGCCTGTAGTTCAATTTTATTGCCGGTGGTACTCAGGTTTCTCTTTTCTAACTCCCTTTTAAGTTCTTGGATTTTCAGATCATTTAACTTTGCCATTATTCTTATTTCGTTATCCTTGTCTCGTTATCCTTGTTTCCTTATCCTTGATTCGTTATCCTTGATTCGTTATCCTTGCTTCGTTATCCTTGGTCCTGGAATTTATTTAACAATCCCACTTCTGACACCAATTGTTACGTATTTGTCGATAGCTCGATTATTTCTATAGGGTTCGTATCGCTGAATTGTTAAATAAAAGTCTTTATTTACTTCTTAATTCACACTGCTTTATTTCACGACTAAAAAGTCTACACTTGTTTTACTTGACTTGATGTTAACACTTCTACGGTTAAATTACGACTGACTCTGGAGCGCCTGCTCGCCGCCTTATATAGTCTGTCAAACGCAATCTGGAAAATTCTGGCAACACTGGAAATTATCTGGTATCTTCTTCTAGTTCTGGCACTTTCCCTAGAGATGTGTTCAATCATTTTAGTGATGTAAGTGGAGAACCGATTATATTCGCCACAATACATATATATACATATACCCTTCAGTAAATTTGTTTCACTGCTAAATGATCATTGATGATTCTTTGTTGAATATTCATCACTATCGTTTTGCGTTGGTGCAAGCGAGCAAGCTATATTGAAAAAACCAAACGAAAAGCCAACAAAATACCATCTAGGCGTTTAAAAACCAACGAGCCAACTTGTACTTCGGTAGGTTTTTTGACATTCGGCAGCTTTTCTGACAAATTTTTCAATTTGACAACTATAAGATAAATTATATTTAAAATAAAAAATATATGGAAATACAAATCACATACGTTGTTGTTGTTGTTGTAGGCACCAAGACACTCCCCGAAGGTTTTGGGGAGTGTAGGGGATGTGACAGTCCTTTGCCGGATAAATGCCGTACGCCCGGGTACTAGTCCCTTCTGGCACTAGTCCGACTGTCGTGCGAACGATTTTTTTGGCCATAACAACCTTCTAGGCCGGTGGATTTTAGTCGCATCTTACGACAGGCATTCCTTACCACGGGTATATTCTAAGCCCCCTAACCTGCTGGGGCGGGTAGACGGATTGACGTATGCTATGTGTCGGGGCATTATGCATGAGCAAGTACCTGTTACACGGTCAATATTTATGTGTGAGTGAGTACCCGTTACACGGTCAATATTTATGCGTGAGTGTGTTTGAAAACCATAAAATAAAATGTCGAATCACTAAAGGAAATGAAGAAATGAAAAATTTTATGAACTCAATGCCAAACCACAAAATTTTCCAAACCCCAGGATTTTGGAGGTAGACCCCAGACCCCAGGACTGGATCGCAAACCCCTGAATCCTGGGGGCAAAAACCCCCATCTGGCAACCCTAACATATGTACATATGTAACCGGCCCCTTTTTGAAGTCATACACTTTCGAAGTCATACGAAAACTCATATAAAACGTTGGAAAAATAAAATTTCCTCGAGGACGAAATTAGCACATAAATATTGTGTTCATATTGTACTATCAATATCTCGATACATCACATAGGGTAGAAGTTGCATCCAGACCCCCCACTTTTGAAGTCATACGAAAACTCATATAAAACGTTGAAAAAATAAAATTTCCTCGAGGACGAAATTAGCACATAAACATTGTGTTCATATTATATTATTACAATTTTGATAATCTTAAGCCCATATGACACTACATTTTTTTTCTGGTATTCGACCAGGTTTTTTGTGTGAAGGAGATGGTCAAATACAGTTTTGCGTTGGTGCAAGCGAGCAAGCTATATTGAAAAAAAAACCAAACAAAATACCATCTAGGCGGCTAAAAACCAACGAGCCAGCTTTTATTTCGGTAGGTTTTTTGGCATTCGGTCATTTTTTCTGACAATTGTTTCAATTTGACAACTAGAAAATAAATTATATTTAAAATAAAAAATATATGGAAATACAAATTTTAAATTTGCCTCTTGTAAGCTTCTGCTATGGCCGTAAGGGTAAAGAAGAAGTCCGGAAGAAAAAGTATATTGCGTACTGGCTTCCCTTTATAACATGGAATACACAGCTATTCTGCCCTTTGAGTTTCATAACTTTTTTTTTCTGTAATTTAAATTCAAATTTCTAATAAAATTAATTTTTGAAATAAATATTATTTTCAATTAGTTTGAAGTTTCATGTCAATCAAATTGTTTTTGAGGGAGTATTTGTCTCTTTTCAACCTACAGAATAATTGTTTTTGTATTTTGACTTTCGGTGGGTTTTCCAAACCAAAAAAACCAAGAAAAAAATGTAGTGTCATATAGGCATTAGCCCCCACTTTTAATTTCATATGAAAACTCTCATACATACATATGTATGTACACACGTTTCCCCTCAAAGTATACAATGCAAAAACGAGCCGGTTACATATGTATATCAGCGATCGGCACCGCTGGCAGAGCAACCAACACACGCGCAAAATATTTGTGGTAGTGTGCGTGCGGCCAGCACAGCGATAGCTTGCATGAGAAACGAGTGGCCCTAAATGGCCCAGCTGCCGATCGCCGATGTATATACATACATACAAGCAAACATGCAGTTAAGATAATAAAAGCTTGTTAAAAACGCTTTTATTTAAATTTTTTTTTTTGTTTGTGGAGGTAATTAGTACATCAATATTATATTAATTATAAATTATATAGTTGGCTTTGTACACTGTTCACCTACCTCCCACTTTTTTTTTTAATTAAGCAAATGTGTCGCTCTGAGTAGACGTGTTTTGGTATCTGCTGCTAGTTAAATACTTTTATTTGCTATTTCCATCGATAAAGGCCTGTTGAAATACAACCCAACAAATTACCAAACCGGTTTCTTCAGTGTTTAGTGTATCAACAAACTAAATATTGTGTATAATAATTGCATTGACAATTTTTCTGTGTTAATTGCAAATAACAAAAAATGGAGAACATGCAAAATCCAAACTCAAATACAGGCATAATTACTAGAACAAAATCGGCGCGCAAACCTGCTGACTCTCCATTGACTCAGCTGAATAAAATACCGCTGAATGGGAGTTCGTCGTCAAATGGGTTGATGGCTGCAATAGACGCGAAGATCAACAAGCAAGGTAACAGCATAATTGCATGCATACCTGAATCAGAAGAGCGTGTTATGCAGCGCTTCGGTGAATTGAGTGCTAACTTCGCTAACATACAACAAATTATTGAAAAGCTGGATAGCCGAATTGAGAAAGCTGAAGTTGAGTGCGCTCAAATTCCTCAGCTACGTGCCGATGTTGAAGCAATGAAAGGCAAACTTAATAGGATTGGGTAACTCAGCACTGAGTCATGACTCCGTGTCAACACCCATCAGTGAGCTGCAAGCTCAAGCTCACCTCACGATAAAATTATAACTCAGTAGCACACTTGACTCCGTTGGCACGTTTATAGCACGTTAACTCAGTAGCACACTTGACTCCGCTGGCACGTTTATAGCATGTTAACTCATTAGCACACTCGACTCCGCTGGCACGTTCGATTTCGCATCTTATTTAAGTGTCATCTTGTGCATGCTTACTTTATATGGCACTTGGTGTATTTTGGTGGTTTTTGGTATTGGGGTGGTCACCTATTTATGCATTTGTTCATTTGTTCCAGGTGATTTAGGCAAACTTGGTGTATATAGGTGTATTCTGCATGAATTTTACTAACTTTCGGACACTAACCCGTTTTTGTATGGACCCATATTTTGGGTTTTTTTCGGTTGTTCCCCTTAATTTTGGTAAATTTGGTTATGATATTCAGAACCTAGATCATTTTTCCCAACTTTTGGACTTTAACCCATTATCGTATATCGTGCATATATAAAAAGATACATTCATTTGAGATTTGTAATTGATCTTAACAACTAAGTTTATATTGGCACACATATGTATATTTTATTTATCCATCAAATAGCCCAATATGTGTACTTCATGAACATCTCAAAAATCCCTAAATACCCTATATCTCAGAGCTACATAGGTCTAAATCAATAATCAACAACAAAAACGACATTAATTAATTAACTAATTAATTTTCCATATATTTGCCCACCCACACCTATCACTTCAATTCTATTATTGATTTATATGCCATTCTCGTACAAATATCAATTCATCATCGGAGCGACTCTTTCACTGACACAGTCTCTGATAGCACACAGTAACACTTTTTGGTTGACAATAGCACGAAAGTAATATGTGCTGTAGTACAATCGTGCTGTAACACAAGGTGTTGTAGCACAATCGTGCCAACTCAGTGAGTCGACTCTTTTTAGTGAGTCAGTGCTTATGTGTCAACTCCCAAAAAATCGTGTCATTACTCACCCCTAAAACTTAATGACCAATCAGAAATCATCGAGAAACGGGTTGCAAAAGCTGAGACTCAGTGCGCTGAAATTCATGAAATGCGTGCTGAAGTGCAAACAATAATCGGCAAAATGCATGACCAAGCGGAGGGTGGTTTGGTACAAAAGCTTTGTACTGAAATTCAAACACTTCGTTCTCACATTGAAGACTGCCAAAAAAATCTAGTTTCGACTGACATTGTTATAAGAGGAATCCCACCTGTAAAAGAAGAAAATTTTAGTGAAACGTTTTCAAAGCTTTGTCAGGGAGTTCGCATCGATTCTCTTCCAGTACGCTCTGCTTTCCGGGTACAAGGTAAAAACAACAACGGCAAAACATCTGCTATCATAATTAAAATGGGAACTGCGAGTGATCGCTCAAGGTTACTTGGCGCGGCTGCTCGTTTTCGTAAGTCGATGAAAAGGCCAATAACATTGAGAGACATTGGTCTTAATATTGACGGAAATGTGAGCATATACGAGAGCCTAACTAAGAGTGGTCGGGAAATTATGCAATATGCTATGCGGCTTAGAAGGCAGAATAAATTAATATCAGTTTTTTCGATGCGTGGTCAAATTTACGTACGAGTGGATCCCAAATGCGAAGCAGTAAAAGTATACAACATCGATGACGTTGACCGTATAGCAGCAGGCAACATGAATGGGAATAAATAACCAATACGAATACGTATTAGAATGAGATCTGCCATTAAGACTTTTTAAATGCGTTTGCACATATGTATATATGTACACAGTACATTCTAATAGGATGAATTGTCATTTACATTTTAAGAGAATTTGTAATATTACTCTTTATTACTTACCCTCTTCTCCTCTCAACTATTTTCTCTCACTCTCAACTCTTTCCTATGCACTTGACAGATTTTATGTAGTTGCGTTTATTTTGATATGCCCTTTATGGCATGCGTACATAAGTATCTTTGAAATGCAGTGCCTGATTTTTTGTGTCTATGCTTATGGGTTCGAATAATAATAATTACTTATGTTCCAAAGAAAACTCGCATAACATGTTACGTGTTTTGTGTAGGCAAACACAAGGCCTTAAGGTCTGTCATATTAATGCACAAAGCTTGGTTAAAAAGATCGATGAATTTAGATTTTTATTTGAAGGCTCGGATGTGGATATTGTTTGTATTTCGGAAACTTGGTTTTCTGTTGAATGTGATAACCAATTATTCTCTGTGAATGGCTATAGATTATTTCGGGTTGACAGAATTGGGCGTGGTGGAGGTGTGGCGATCTATGTAAAAAATTGTATCTCATGCAGACTTCATTGTGTTTCTACACCCCAGAGTTTGGTCGAATATATTTTTGTTGAGGTGTTTACAAAACTCGACAAAATACTCATCGGATGTATTATAGGCCAAACAAACAACTTGACTATATGCAATTCATGGAAACCCTCGAAAATATAACCATTGGTCACAGTAATATCATCCTGACAGGCGATTTCAATTGTGATATCCTTAATGACACTAGATTTACCCAACATGCAAATAATTTAGGTCTGTTCCTAGTAAACCACTTAACACCTACACACTTTACAATCAGCTCTAGCAGTCTTCTAGATATTTTTCTAGTCAACGATCGTTCAAAGGTACTGTTATATGACCAGCTTGTTGTCCCCAATTTTTCTAAACACGAATTAATATTTATAACATACGATTTTCACTTTGAAAAAGAGATTCCGTCTTATGCCTATCGTGACTTCAATCATATAAATTATGGTCAGCTTGAAATAGCAGTTAATGAAATTGACTGGAGTTTTGTATACGGGTTGACTTCATCTGACGATCAAATAGATTATATTCAAAATAATATTAATAATCTTTTCGAACAGTTTGTCCGGCTTGTAACAAAGACAAATAGGTTTAAAAGACATCCGTGGTTCCACCGCCATATAAAAAACCTAATAAGCAAACGAAATCAAGCGTATTTGACATGGAAACGTGATAAATCAGACAGAGCCTACACCGAGTTCAAAATTTTAAGAAGAAATGCTACAAAAACCATTAAATCTCAAAAACAGAAATATTATGAGAGTCTATCTGGTACGGCTATTGGCTCGCAACGAACCTGGAAACAGTTACGTGATATCGGTATTGGCAGCAAGAGTACGATCACTCCGGAAAACATAAAAGTGAATGAATTAAATCGCGAATTTATAGATAAGATAAACTACGACCGGTACAACACGAGAAGTGGCTTTTCATTCTTAGAGTTTAGCTGTCAGCGTGTTGATGACTGCGATATCGTTGAGTCTATACTTTCCATCAAATCAAATGCAACCGGACTTGATGACGGAGTACATCCGAAATTCGTCAAGTGCTTGCTGCCAAAAATCCTGCCATACATTACCTATGCCTTTAACACTAGCTTTGTTCAACAACTTTACTTGCAAGAAGAGCGTCAGTGACAAATTAAGAGTAAAAACGAGAAAAAGAGAAAATTATCAACCAAAGTTATTGAACACATAATCGTAAACATTTGCAAGTAAACAGCTGATGGGCTGTTTTCACAATTTGATTTTTAGGTTAGGTTGTAATTGAAATCTTTGAAATTGCAAATAAATGTAAATAACTGAATTAGGAAAACGAAAATCTGCTTTGGATATTCCACAACATCGTCAAGATTCCTTTTTGCGCTAATTTATTTAGTAAGCAATTAGAAATTTGCGATTAACATGTTTGCATATTTCCAATTGAAATTTTTGTCATCATATGTTTTTGACGCTTCTATTTTTTTTAAAGCTGCAAGTAGTTGCAAGTGAAAATTTTACTTGCAACTATTTTCAACTCTCTCGAAGTCTTACTCTCCCAATTTGGATCTCTTTTGCAAATTTTTTGGGTTATTGAACATAAAATTCGCAACTATTTGTAAAAGCAATTAAAAATTTTGAGTTATTGAACAAAGCTACTATTCTAACCACGTCATTTTTTCCAAATTCCTGGAAGAAGGCTAAAATTATACCCATTCGTAAGCAAAATGGTGAATTTAGACCTATAGCTATCTTACCATTCCTCTCTAAGGTTTTCGAACGTTTAGTACAAGCTCAGATAAATAAGTTCCTAAACAGAAACTCCTTGATAAGCGAGCATCAGTCTGGCTTCAGAGCAAACCGTAGCTGCATTACCACTCTGTTAAACGTCACTGACGATATTAGGCTTAATATTGACAATGATCGTGTCACTTTTCTTACACTCCTGGATAATTCAAAGGCATTTGACTCTGTCGACCATGAATTACTATGCGTTAAACTTAAAACTGCATTTAACTTTTCACGGCATGCGACCGATGTATTAAAATCATATCTCTTTGAGAGATTCCAAGCAGTATGTGTGGGGAGCTCTAAGTCACACCTATTGCCTATAAAAAGAGGTGTTCCACAAGGATCTATATTAGGTCCACTTTTGTTTGTATTATACATCAATGACTTGCCTGATGTTCTTGTACATAGCAAAGTACCCATGTATGCCGATGATGTTCAAATATATTCAAGAAGTTCATTTATTTCGATAATAAATTGCATACGAAATTTGAATTCCGAATTGCGTTTAGTGAGCCAATGGGCTAGTTCTGAATCCTACTAAATCACAGTGCATCGTCATCTACAAAAAGACATTTAAACTAGAGCTCTAGATACCCGGGCATCGAACAGTTCGAATTGATCGTTTTTGTTTGAAGCCCGTTTGTTGTTCAAATGCCCGTACAAACATTCGAGCATTCGAGCTTACAAACAAAAAAAATGTGTATCGAAAAAACAAAAATAAAAACAACTACATATGAAGAAGAAAAAAATAATAAACAAAAGAAAAAAACAAACTTCAAAATGCCCGTACAAACATACGGGTAATAAACAAACAAACGACTGTTCGAGCATTTGAACAACATTTGTTCGGGCTACTCGAAAATGTTCAAAAAAAAATCTGGAGCTCTAATTTAAACTCGATGATTATCCCAAGGTGATACTGAATGACGATGTGATACATTTTGTTGATACAGCTAAGAATCTTGGTGTTATTTTTAATCGTACCTTAACGTGGAACAACCACATTTATACTACAGTTGGCAAGGTGTATGTAAGGCTAAGGGCGCTATGGGCTACCCAACACTTCGTACCAATGCAAATCAGATCACTAGTGGCAAAATCTTACTTACTTCCAACTCTACTATACGGGTGCGAGTTATATGCAAGTTGCGATAGTACTTGTCGCAAAAAGCTAAATGTAGTATACAATAACATCGCTCGTTACATTTATAATATCAATCGCCGCGAACACATATCCGAATATGCCTTGAGAATATCAAGTATTTCGCTAGAAAACCTTCTTAAGCTACGATGCTTATTATTATTGCATAAGCTTATTGTAAATGGGGAACCTAAAGATCTAATTGAGCGTCTTAAATTCACACGGTCGACCCGCTCCACGCAACTATTGCACATAAAATTTAATTCCCGTATATCTGAACGTCAATTTTTCGTTTTCACAGTTCGTCTTTGGAACATCCTACCTATGGAGACTCGAAATATCAGCAACACATTGCATTTTAAAAGAGAAATTCTGCGTTACTTTTCTAGATAAACTACATACATCTAATTCTGTAAATTTCTATCATCTGTCCCTCTCCTTCTCTTCTATCAACCTCTCTTATAAATTTGTATTAAAGTACTATATTTTTAATTGTATTTATGTATAACATCATGCACTGTAAATATAACTTATGGTTGTTGTGCATGATATTCTAAATCATATATATTATGTAACGCGAGCTTTTAGTGGCAAGAATAGTCTTGGCAACACCACCAATCAAAATGTTGCCCAACCGTGCATCTCAACATGTTGCACAGCCTTGTATGAGAGGGTGGTGAAAACTCAGTTCATTCGAACCTAAATGTCGTTGGCAACACAGGTTGCAGGCTACTTCCGTTCGAACGCGATCGAACAACCAAAAGAAAAGGATAGTGTATATGTTAAAGATTTCGTGAATGTAAGTGTGAATGTATAGGTGAAAGTTAAAAATTAATTCGTGAAAGTCCGAGATGGTTTAAATGGAGAAGTTAAAGTTAACTCGCGAAAATCCGAGATATGTGAAATCGTATAACTGGAAAATGCAACATTTCCTTTTATGGTAATTTTTAAGTTGAAAGCCAGTTATCTGCCTGGCAACAGGAAGATATAAAAAGGGCCCGAAGTACGATCAGCGGATCAGAAAGTAAAAATTTCGAGTGCGTCAGCTTCACCTCGCGTGTGAAAAAAAAAAATAAATAAAAGTTTTTTAAGTGTTTAAGTAAAGTGTTTTTTTGTGTGAAGTGAAGGTATATATATGCCTATTAGTATTTAAGTGTTCAATATGAAAAATTAAATTAAATAAATGTTTTCCTTTTTATTAAATAAATTAAATAAATGTGCTCTTTTTTGTTTGTATGCAAAAGGAAATTTTCGAACACCAACGCCAAGGCGAAGGGAGTAGATAAAACCCCGTCTTAGACTTGAGGAACTGGAGGTAAGTCCAATGAAAAAAAAAAAAGAAAAAAAAAAAAAAAATTATTATATGAGTAAAAATATAGGAATTCCTTTTGGCTGGCATGGGCGTACATATGTATGTAAGTAAATGTACAAAGTACAAACATGCATACATACATATGTCCGAATATACATGCATATGGTTATAAGACAGAAGGAAAACAATATGAAAATTAATTTAATTTAATTTTAATCTGATTATATAATACATCTAATCACATACTTAATATATATTTCAAACATAGGTCGCCACAAAAGGACCTCCTCTAAGTCCAAGTTTGGAGCAAAATCATTGGTTTGCAGCGGAAAACACGTAAGGCACACATACACAAAAACGTATACATATTGGGATTGGTGGTAACACGCACAAACATACGCATCGGATGAACATAAAACAAATATACATAATTCATACGAGCCTACCAACAAGAAAGGGTGGTAACAAAGTAATACAGCAACAACAACAGGAAAACGAAGTAACATTTACAGACATAAAGGTAATTGGCCAAATCTTGGGCATCAAGCTCCAGCAACATCTGGCACAGCTGATTAGTGGGTCGACGGCCGACACACTTAAATTATACATACATACATTTATATACAAGTAAATCTCACGGAGATACATACATACATATACTGGGAACAGTCGCAAGGCAGAGAGTAGGCATACATACATATACGGTGATATTTGAGAAGCGGAGCGGAAGATTGGCGAAGATCCGCTCAACGCTAAGCTCTACACCAACGAGAAAACGACGAGGAGAACAACATCAGAGGGAATGGCGAGATTTTGACTGGCAGCGGATTATATACACGAATATATGTATATATATACATATATACTTACATATATAAATAATTTTTTTTTGCATAGCTATTTTTCTCCGTTTTTTTTTTTTTATTCCATTTTTCTTTTAATTAATTCTTAGATTTTGTTGGTTAATTTTGTTAGTTCGAGTTTTAGATAATTTTTATAAATCAAGTCTCTTTTAAAGAGTTAGCGTCCCATTTTTGCTGCGGTGGATCACTACTTCTATCTTTTTTTTTGTTGCACACATACCTTTTTTTTTTTTTTTGATCTTTCTTTCGCTTTAGTTTCCTCATATATTCATATATTCCTTTTAATATAGACATTTTTCTTACATGCATCTTTAATGATTTCCGATTTTCACCTTCACCCATTTTCCATTAATTTCCACCACAACTATAGTTTTTTTTTTTATAGATAAATTTTTTTACGCGGTTTTTATCATTTTTTTATTAGCCCACCCAAATTAAATTCCCTTAGTTCAGTTATATCCGCATAGTTCACTTTTATTTTCTTTGGTTTAATTTGATATGATTTCTTCTTTTTTTTTTTTGCCTGACTTTCCAACCACAGCTTAAATTGACCCACTCGCTGCCCGCTAATACGAGTGAGTTGGTGTCCAATAAAAAGAAAATCAATCACCTATTAGGTGTAAGCATATGTATGTACATACGTATATTTGCACATTATTCTTTTCACAGGTTCCCCTCGCCGCCGCGGCCGGTACCGACCGCGTTGGAGTAACCATAAGGTGAGTGATATACATACAGACATGTTTCTCTGCTCATTTACATACCTATTTATGTATCCATTATTGTTTGTTTGGTTTGGGTACATTGATATACATACGTGCATACATACGAAAGCGTGCACAATAGAGATTAGGTTATTTTAGATAGTGGGCATTTCCATGAGTAAAGCAAATTCTTGCAAATTTAGATAAAGTCTTTTGTGTATTTTTTTTTTGAGTTAACGATTAAACTTGTAGTATATTTTTTTTTGGAGCTCAAGATCCCGTTAATGAAGTTCTAAATATTCGGATTATATTGAAAAGGGATTTTTTTTTGCAATTTCTAGGTTTAAGAAAATGAAGAAAAATATATGTACATATGTATGAATTTTTAATTGTAATAAAAATTGGTTGTTTTATGAAGTTGAAATTTGGTTGAGAAATTGTTTTTTTTTTTTTTGAAATAATGGAGAACTAAATATTAATCTCTTTGGTGTGGGTGTTGTTCCTGGGCGGTAAAGGGGACATGAGAGTAACGATGGGGTGACGGACTGACAACGACTTTTTCGACAACTCACTGACTTACATATGTCAGGATTGGGGGCGCTGTAAGAAAATACGGAGTCAACACAGCGCCCATGGTTTCACGTTTTATACGTTGAAGAGGGTGGGCAGACTCCACCTGACAGGACAGGCCTTCTTCCTTCCACTATCTTCTTCTTTCAGATATTCAGGTTATCCATATCCATCATTTTACAGGCATGATTATAAATTTTTTTTATGTAGCTGTTAGTAGGAGAGTGCTGCTAACCCACCCCACCGACGAGCTAAGCCAGGGCTAGCTAGCATGCCTACCAGCCACTCACTCCTACAGGCAAACAGGCGGTTACATAACAATGGCGCCCAACGTTATGCCAAACCTCATTATCAATTTTTATTGGTAACCCGATGATCTTTTTAATTTTTAAATTTTTATTTCTTCAATTAGTTTTCTTTACTTGTTTGCCTTTTTTTTGTTTTCTTCTTCTTCTAAGTTATTCTAAATTTTTCAGTCTTTGACAATTCTGTCCGGACAGATATCATGATGACAGCGTCTCGATTGACCAGTCAGTTGCGGCATGTGTCACCATGAAAAATATGGGGGGTGTACTGACTCACCCCACAGAGTTCCTTAACTGGGCTTTCGAGCTTGGTTAAGTGGTATCTGGGAGTTGAGGTAGTACATGGGGGTGAAGTTTTTTTTGTATTTTTATTTTTTTGTAATATTATTTGAGCTACCCAGGGGTTGTTCCAGCAACAACTACTAGTGAGGTTCAAAAATGCTACAAGGGGGTGAGGGGTAAATTCATTTGTTTGTAAAAGGGGGGGGGGGGGTGTGAAGTGTTGAAACCGTGCATAAGTGTTAGCGACGTGCATAGCAGTGCACACTTCACAGAGTTTAAAATTATTATTTTTGTTTTACGAGACTGGACGGATGACAATAGGACGAAAAACTCCCATAATGACCTCGCCAGGACAACACCACCGACACACCGGGAAACTACATACATCTACATCCATTTATTAATATATTTAAAATTTTTTATTATACCACATATCTCATTTTAATTACCACGTATATACTATTTTTACATACTTACACATACATATATATTTATACACGTTTATTTCTTTACATTTTTTTTTTGTAATAAAAATATTTAAAAATTTTTTTTATAAAAATTTTTTTTGAATTTGAAATATTGATTTTTGCTTACGGGGTGGTGTTAAGTATATAAGTATATATACATAAATACCAACATATGCATATTTATTGTGTGATTACTTTGCAAACAAAATTTATTTTTTTTTATTTTGAATTTTTGATTTTCCCTAGTGAAAGTCTTTGATGTTCGTAATTTTTTTAAGCATAAATTCTTTAAATTTTCTTTAAAATTACTTAGATTTTAAAAGTTTAATTTTAGATTTTATTTGAATTTAAATTTTTTGGTTGTAGTTTTCTCACTCTATTTGAATTTTTACTTTTGAATTCAAACTTTCTGATTCTCTTACCTTTTTTTATTCGGTTTAATAAATTTTACTTATATTGTTCTCATTAGTAATATTTTTGCTTTTGAATTGCGAATTTATTATTGTTATTTTTTTTGTATTCAGTTTTTTTTCGTTATTAATTCTATACTCTTTGAAATTTTTCATGATTGAATTTTTAAATCTAATTGAATTCCTACTGGATTTTTATTATATTTAGATTTTATTTTTGAGCTTTTAAGTCTTATTTAATATTACCCCAACTTTTATTTGAATAACATTTTTTTTGATTATATATTTTTTTTAATTGTTAAGTTTCAATAATTTAGAATTTTATTTAAATTTAGTTTTTTTACTTTTGAGTGAATATTTATTTTGATTTTGAAACCGTTTTATAGTTTTTGTAATTTTTTTTATTTTCTTTAAGTTTTATTTAGATCTTTACTTAAATAAATTTCTTTTAACTTAATTTCTTTGATGAATTTTTAATTTATTGGAATTTTTTTGAATTTTCATATATAAATTTTGTTAAGCCTTAAAAAGCAAATTCTTTTTGATAAACTGGGGATTTTGCGGAAAAAAGTCAAATTGTCAACATACTCTTCATGCAATATGCAGTGATATTTTGGAATTTAGACTAAATGGTACAACCAAATCAAAAAGAATTACTCCGATCTGACTGCTAGTTTTTTTTTTATAGCCGTCTCAAACTCAGTACTTGTATGTTTTACCGAACCAACTTAATTTAAACCTAAGAATTTCAAAACGAATAATCTTTTATTATGTGAGCTAACGTTTTTCTTTTTATTTTTTATTTAAAGTAGGATATTTCAGTCTACTAAAATTGAAAAAATAAACTCTGCAGAGACTTAAGTTTTTTTTTTTGTTTATTTTTATGAACATATAACAAAAATCCCTTTTTTCTCCAAACATTTGGACCTGTAATTTTAGCGCCACTTGCCTCCAGTTGGAAATCACTACTAATACATTGTTTCATATCTGTTTTTACATTTTTAATCAATTTCAAGTGCCCCCAGGTGCCCCTTTTCAATTTATTGTATTATACAGTACAACATTTTTCAGCTAATTGATTCGCGACTCAATTCTGATAAGGCTCTTTTGTTTAACATAACTCAAGAACCACTAGTCGGATTTTGTTTAAACAAATTTATAAAAATCAAGAATTACTAGTACTTTCATCTGTTTATATAACGCTTCGCTATATAGGCAACAGTTTCCCAGTTATAAATAAATGTATGGAGAAAAAAAAAATATTTTTTGCCTAAAAATAATTTTTTTTTTTAATTCATAAAAAATCGAAAACGGTAAAAAAGTTCAAAGTCCTATTATTTTCACGTAAAGTCGCATAACCTATGAACAAAATGATACATAAATCAAGAAAATCGATGAACGCGTTTCGCTTTTATTCACAATTAAGTACAGGTATGGATTAAAAATTATTTTTATTTTTTACTATAGGTCCAAGGGAGGTACCCCTAGGGAGTGGCCGATTTCAATTATTTTTTGTACCGTCAATGCCCTTTATGAGGGTAATTGATATGCGAAGTTTCGTAAAGATATCTTACTTTTTTGAGCTGAAATTAAAATTTGTATTTAAATTTTTTTTTTAATTTTTTACTATAGGTCCAAGGGAGGTACCCCTAGGGAGTGGCCGATTTCAATTATTTTTTGTACCGTCAATGCCCTTTATGAGGGTAACTGATATGCAAAGTTCCGTGAAGATGTCTTACTTTTTTCGGCTGAAATTAAAATTTGTATTTAAATGTTTTTTTTTTAATTTTTTACTATAGGTCCAAGGGAGGTACCCCTAGGAGTTGACCGATTTCAACCATTTTTGGAAATTTTCTTAACTAGCTCATATATAACCTGTCTGCAAAATTTCAAAGCCCTACGACAACTCCTTCTATTTTTTTCCGCTGAATGTATGGAAGCTTCCCCACTGTGCGCCGGTACCGACCGCGTTGGAGTAACCATAAGGTGAGTGATATACATACAGACATGTTTCTCTGCTCATTTACATACCTATTTATGTATCCATTATTGTTTGTTTGGTTTGGGTACATTGATATACATACGTACATACATACGAAAGCGTGCACAATAGAGATTAGGTTATTTTAGATAGTGGGCATTTCCATGAGTAAAGCAAATTCTTGCAAATTTAGATAAAGTCTTTTGTGTATTTTTTTTTTGAGTTAACGATTAAACTTGTAGTATATTTTTTTTTGAGCTCAAGATCCCGTTAATGAAGTTCTAAATATTCGGATTATATTGAAAAGGGATTTTTTTTTGCAATTTCTAGGTTTAAGAAAATGAAGAAAAATATATGTACATATGTATGAATTTTTAATTGTAATAAAAATTGGTTGTTTTATGAAGTTGAAATTTGGTTGAGAAATTGTTTTTTTTTTTTGAAATAATGGAGAACTAAATATTAATCTCTTTGGTGTGGGTGTTGTTCCTGGGCGGTAAAGGGGACATGAGAGTAACGATGGGGTGACGGACTGACAACGACTTTTTCGACAACTCACTGACTTACATATGTCAGGATTGGGGGCGCTGTAAGAAAATACGGAGTCAACACAGCGCCCATGGTTTCACGTTTTATACGTTGAAGAGGGTGGGCAGACTCCACCTGACAGGACAGGCCTTCTTCCTTCCACTATCTTCTTCTTTCAGATATTCAGGTTATCCATATCCATCATTTTACAGGCATGATTATAAATTTTTTTTATGTAGCTGTTAGTAGGAGAGTGCTGCTAACCCACCCCACCGACGAGCTAAGCCAGGGCTAGCTAGCATGCCTACCAGCCACTCACTCCTACAGGCAAACAGGCGGTTACATAACAATGGCGCCCAACGTTATGCCAAACCTCATTATCAATTTTTATTGGTAACCCGATGATCTTTTTAATTTTTAAATTTTTATTTCTTCAATTAGTTTTCTTTACTTTTTTGCCTTTTTTTGTTTTCTTCTTCTTCTAAGTTATTCTAAATTTTTCAGTCTTTGACAATTCTGTCCGGACAGATATCATGATGACAGCGTCTCGATTGACCAGTCAGTTGCGGCATGTGTCACCATGAAAAATATGGGGGGTGTACTGACTCACCCCACAGAGTTCCTTAACAGGGCTTCCGAGCTTGGTTAAGTGGTATCTGGGAGTTGAGGTAGTACATGGGGGTGAAGTTTTTTTTTGTATTTTTATTTTTTTGTAATATTATTTGAGCTACCCAGGGGTTGTTCCAGCAACAACTACTAGTGAGGTTCAAAAATGCTACAAGGGGGTGAGGGGTAAATTCATTTGTTTGTAAAAGGGGGGGGGGTGTAAAGTGTTGAAACCGTGCATAAGTGTTAGCGACGTGCATAGCAGTGCACACTTCACAGAGTTTAAAATTATTATTTTTTTTTTTACGAGACTGGACGGATGACAATAGGACGAAAAACTCCCATAATGACCTCGCCAGGACAACACCACCGACACACCGGGAAACTACATACATCTACATCCATTTATTAATATATTTAAAATTTTTTATTATACCACATATCTCATTTTAATTACCACGTATATACTATTTTTACATACTTACACATACATATATATTTATACACGTTTATTTCTTTACATTTTTTTTTGTAATAAAAATATTTAAAAAATTTTTTTATAAAAATTTTTTTTGAATTTGAAATATTGATTTTTGCTTACGGGGTGGTGTTAAGTATATAAGTATATATACATAAATACCAACATATGCATATTTATTGTGTGATTACTTTGCAAACAAAATTTATTTTTTTTTTATTTTGAATTTTTGATTTTCCCTAGTGAAAGTCTTTGATGTTCGTAATTTTTTTAAGCATAAATTCTTTAAATTTTCTTTAAAATTACTTAGATTTTAAAAGTTTAATTTTAGATTTTATTTGAATTTAAATTTTTTGGTTGTAGTTTTCTCACTCTATTTGAATTTTTACTTTTGAATTCACACTTTCTGATTCTCTTACCTTTTTTTATTCGGTTTAATAAATTTTACTTATATTGTTCTCATTAGTAATATTTTTGCTTTTGAATTGCGAATTTATTATTGTTATTTTTTTTGTATTCAGTTTTTTTTCGTTATTAATTCTATACTCTTTGAAATTTTTCATGATTGAATTTTTAAATCTAATTGAATTCCTACTGGATTTTTATTATATTTAGATTTTATTTTTGAGCTTTTAAGTCTTATTTAATATTACCCCAACTTTTATTTGAATAACATTTTTTTTGATTATATATTTTTTTTAATTGTTAAGTTTCAATAATTTAGAATTTTATTTAAATTTAGTTTTTTTACTTTTGAGTGAATATTTATTTTGATTTTGAAACCGTTTTATAGTTTTTGTAATTTTTTTTATTTTCTTTAAGTTTTATTTAGATCTTTACTTAAATAAATTTCTTTTAACTTAATTTCTTTGATGAATTTTTAATTTATTGGAATTTTTTTGAATTTTCATATATAAATTTTGTTAAGCCTTAAAAAGCAAATTCTTTTTGATAAACTGGGGATTTTGCGGAAAAAAGTCAAATTGTCAACATACTCTTCATGCAATATGCAGTGATATTTTGGAATTTAGACTAAATGGTACAACCAAATCAAAAAGAATTACTCCGATCTGACTGCTAGTTTTTTTTTTATAGCCGTCTCAAACTCAGTACTTGTATGTTTTACCGAACCAACTTAATTTAAACCTAAGAATTTCAAAACGAATAATCTTTTATTATGTGAGCTAACGTTTTTCTTTTTATTTTTTATTTAAAGTAGGATATTTCAGTCTACTAAAATTGAAAAAATAAACTCTGCAGAGACTTAAGTTTTTTTTTTTGTTTATTTTTATGAACATATAACAAAAATCCCTTTTTTCTCCAAACATTTGGACCTGTAATTTTAGCGCCACTTGCCTCCAGTTGGAAATCACTACTAATACATTGTTTCATATCTGTTTTTACATTTTTAATCAATTTCAAGTGCCCCCAGGTGCCCCTTTTCAATTTATTGTATTATACAGTACAACATTTTTCAGCTAATTGATTCGCGACTCAATTCTGATAAGGCTCTTTTGTTTAACATAACTCAAGAACCACTAGTCGGATTTTGTTTAAACAAATTTATAAAAATCAAGAATTACTAGTACTTTCATCTGTTTATATAACGCTTCGCTATATAGGCAACAGTTTCCCAGTTATAAATAAATGTATGGAGAAAAAAAAAATATTTTTTGCCTAAAAATAATTTTTTTTTTTAATTCATAAAAAATCGAAAACGGTAAAAAAGTTCAAAGTCCTATTATTTTCACGTAAAGTCGCATAACCTATGAACAAAATGATACATAAATCAAGAAAATCGATGAACGCGTTTCGCTTTTATTCACAATTAAGTACAGGTATGGATTAAAAATTATTTTTATTTTTTACTATAGGTCCAAGGGAGGTACCCCTAGGGAGTGGCCGATTTCAATTATTTTTTGTACCGTCAATGCCCTTTATGAGGGTAATTGATATGCGAAGTTTCGTAAAGATATCTTACTTTTTTGAGCTGAAATTAAAATTTGTATTTAAATTTTTTTTTTAATTTTTTACTATAGGTCCAAGGGAGGTACCCCTAGGGAGTGGCCGATTTCAATTATTTTTTGTACCGTCAATGCCCTTTATGAGGGTAACTGATATGCAAAGTTCCGTGAAGATGTCTTACTTTTTTCGGCTGAAATTAAAATTTGTATTTAAATGTTTTTTTTTTAATTTTTTACTATAGGTCCAAGGGAGGTACCCCTAGGAGTTGACCGATTTCAACCATTTTTGGAAATTTTCTTAACTAGCTCATATATAACCTGTCTGCAAAATTTCAAAGCCCTACGACAACTCCTTCTATTTTTTTCCGCTGAATGTATGGAAGCTTCCCCACTGTGCGCCGGTACCGACCGCGTTGGAGTAACCATAAGGTGAGTGATATACATACAGACATGTTTCTCTGCTCATTTACATACCTATTTATGTATCCATTATTGTTTGTTTGGTTTGGGTACATTGATATACATACGTACATACATACGAAAGCGTGCACAATAGAGATTAGGTTATTTTAGATAGTGGGCATTTCCATGAGTAAAGCAAATTCTTGCAAATTTAGATAAAGTCTTTTGTGTATTTTTTTTTTGAGTTAACGATTAAACTTGTAGTATATTTTTTTTTGAGCTCAAGATCCCGTTAATGAAGTTCTAAATATTCGGATTATATTGAAAAGGGATTTTTTTTTGCAATTTCTAGGTTTAAGAAAATGAAGAAAAATATATGTACATATGTATGAATTTTTAATTGTAATAAAAATTGGTTGTTTTATGAAGTTGAAATTTGGTTGAGAAATTGTTTTTTTTTTTTGAAATAATGGAGAACTAAATATTAATCTCTTTGGTGTGGGTGTTGTTCCTGGGCGGTAAAGGGGACATGAGAGTAACGATGGGGTGACGGACTGACAACGACTTTTTCGACAACTCACTGACTTACATATGTCAGGATTGGGGGCGCTGTAAGAAAATACGGAGTCAACACAGCGCCCATGGTTTCACGTTTTATACGTTGAAGAGGGTGGGCAGACTCCACCTGACAGGACAGGCCTTCTTCCTTCCACTATCTTCTTCTTTCAGATATTCAGGTTATCCATATCCATCATTTTACAGGCATGATTATAAATTTTTTTTATGTAGCTGTTAGTAGGAGAGTGCTGCTAACCCACCCCACCGACGAGCTAAGCCAGGGCTAGCTAGCATGCCTACCAGCCACTCACTCCTACAGGCAAACAGGCGGTTACATAACAATGGCGCCCAACGTTATGCCAAACCTCATTATCAATTTTTATTGGTAACCCGATGATCTTTTTAATTTTTAAATTTTTATTTCTTCAATTAGTTTTCTTTACTTTTTTGCCTTTTTTTGTTTTCTTCTTCTTCTAAGTTATTCTAAATTTTTCAGTCTTTGACAATTCTGTCCGGACAGATATCATGATGACAGCGTCTCGATTGACCAGTCAGTTGCGGCATGTGTCACCATGAAAAATATGGGGGGTGTACTGACTCACCCCACAGAGTTCCTTAACAGGGCTTCCGAGCTTGGTTAAGTGGTATCTGGGAGTTGAGGTAGTACATGGGGGTGAAGTTTTTTTTTGTATTTTTATTTTTTTGTAATATTATTTGAGCTACCCAGGGGTTGTTCCAGCAACAACTACTAGTGAGGTTCAAAAATGCTACAAGGGGGTGAGGGGTAAATTCATTTGTTTGTAAAAGGGGGGGGGGTGTAAAGTGTTGAAACCGTGCATAAGTGTTAGCGACGTGCATAGCAGTGCACACTTCACAGAGTTTAAAATTATTATTTTTTTTTTTACGAGACTGGACGGATGACAATAGGACGAAAAACTCCCATAATGACCTCGCCAGGACAACACCACCGACACACCGGGAAACTACATACATCTACATCCATTTATTAATATATTTAAAATTTTTTATTATACCACATATCTCATTTTAATTACCACGTATATACTATTTTTACATACTTACACATACATATATATTTATACACGTTTATTTCTTTACATTTTTTTTTGTAATAAAAATATTTAAAAAATTTTTTTATAAAAATTTTTTTTGAATTTGAAATATTGATTTTTGCTTACGGGGTGGTGTTAAGTATATAAGTATATATACATAAATACCAACATATGCATATTTATTGTGTGATTACTTTGCAAACAAAATTTATTTTTTTTTTATTTTGAATTTTTGATTTTCCCTAGTGAAAGTCTTTGATGTTCGTAATTTTTTTAAGCATAAATTCTTTAAATTTTCTTTAAAATTACTTAGATTTTAAAAGTTTAATTTTAGATTTTATTTGAATTTAAATTTTTTGGTTGTAGTTTTCTCACTCTATTTGAATTTTTACTTTTGAATTCACACTTTCTGATTCTCTTACCTTTTTTTATTCGGTTTAATAAATTTTACTTATATTGTTCTCATTAGTAATATTTTTGCTTTTGAATTGCGAATTTATTATTGTTATTTTTTTTGTATTCAGTTTTTTTTCGTTATTAATTCTATACTCTTTGAAATTTTTCATGATTGAATTTTTAAATCTAATTGAATTCCTACTGGATTTTTATTATATTTAGATTTTATTTTTGAGCTTTTAAGTCTTATTTAATATTACCCCAACTTTTATTTGAATAACATTTTTTTTGATTATATATTTTTTTTAATTGTTAAGTTTCAATAATTTAGAATTTTATTTAAATTTAGTTTTTTTTACTTTTGAGTGAATATTTATTTTGATTTTGAAACCCTTTTATAGTTTTTGTAATTTTTTTTATTTTCTTTAAGTTTTATTTAGATCTTTACTTAAATAAATTTCTTTTAACTTAATTTCTTTGATGAATTTTTAATTTATTGGAATTTTTTTGAATTTTCATATATAAATTTTGTTAAGCCTTAAAAAGCAAATTCTTTTTGATAAATTTGTTTTGATTAAGCCCTACAAAGCAAATTCTTTTTGATAAACACACGAATTTTTATTTGAAGTTTCTTGTGAATTTTGATCCCTTTTGTTTAGTTACTACAATTATAAAGCCTTGGTTTTAATTTTTGAATTTAATTTTTAAATTTATTTTTTTGTTTTGAATTCTAGATATAGTTTTTATTTTGATTGATCCTGAAATTTTTAAACTTGTTGAGGTTTATTTGACTGGAATTTTGGAAATTTTCCGGGTTTGAAATATCGATTTTATTTCAATAAAATTCTAGTGGAAAATTGTTGAACGTTCACTGGTTTATTGTGTTTTTTTTTGTTGTCTTCCAATTTTCTTTTTTTTTATATTTGTTTTTGGTTTTCTTTTCGGTACGTTCGTTTGGTGTTCGATTCGACCTGCAATCTCGTGTTTAGGTCATTTCTGGGTGAATGTCTGACCAATCTGATAGGGAGGAAAGAATTGTTGGTCATTTGGGTTTGTTTGCTAGGGGTAGACCATATACGCTCAGTGTTGCACGTGCGCTCGAAAACCAAGGAGTTGCTTTAGGAGCAGGATTAGCTGAAGGGGGTTTTGAGAGCGAAGCTAGTGTGTCACATTCTGAGCAGGAGGCAAGCAATCAATCCCTGAATACTTTAAGTGTTTATAAGAAGATCGACGAGATTTTTCAGATGTCCCTAAACGAAGGAGTGGGTGCTGAGGCGAACGTTGGTTTGGCGGACGGCGAGAATCTGCCTGGTGGTCATGTTCCTGCTTCTGTTCCTGCCGATGGGGAAGCCTTAGTCGAGCAACTGAGCCGTATGATGGCTATGATGGCTCAACAAGGTGACTTAATGGCTCAGTGCACGAACGAAGTAAGGAGCATGAAAACCAATGTGGCGAACCTCAGCGGACGCGTAGCTGAAATTGAGACGTCTGCAGCTCAGTCGCTTGGCCACCGTTCCGCTCATGCATCTACACCGGATAATAGGGATAACAGGAATAGGGAAGAAAACAATACGGTAGTGCTCGGATCGAGTGGATGGAAAAGGCCGAACTTAGAAAAATGGCACATCAAATTCGCCGGCACTGATAAAGGAATGACGGTAGAAAGTTTTATTTTTAGGGTTGAGAGAATGCGGGAGCAACACCAAATATCGCACCAACAGCTCTTTTCTGACTTCCACTGCCTCGTGGCGGGTTCTGCTCTGAAGTGGTACTGGCAGGTGCTCGAAGATCACTCGGAGGATTCGAACTTCGGATACTTCGAGTTGAGGGCGGAACTGCTGGCCCACTTCAGAAGTACAGAATCCGACTACGAGGTAATTAGGCAAATAATGGAGCGAAAGCAAGCCGCACAAGAAAGTTTTGATGAATTTTACGGTGAAGTTCATAATCTCACGTTTAGGTTACGCAAGAAGATACCGGAAAAAGAATTAGTAGGGATTATTAAAGGCAACTTGAAACCATATTTAGCAAATTTGACTTTTGCTTCTAGAATGGACACACTAGCCGAGCTAAAGGCTGAGTTCAAAGGGGCAGAAAAGGTTATTAGGGAAAACAAGACGAGAAGTAAAGGCATTAGTGAGCTGACTTATGTTGAAGATGAGGCAGGTTACCATCAGTCAGTGGAAGCTATAAATGCTCCAGCCCGAAAGGCTTTTAAAAGTACTGACCAAAACAACCAACTGTCTGGGTTTCGAGGCAATGCAAACCATCTCAGCGTACCGCCGTCTGCACCAGTGAGCAATTCCAGCCAGACCATCAGTGCTTTCTGTCCCTCACCCTTTCATTTGATGTTGTGTTTTACGTGTGGGATGCCGGTTGATCACTTCAAAAGACATCCGGCAGAAGCGAAAAAAGAGGGTAGTTGCAAGTCTAATTTTCACGACATGCTTTGTTTTTCTTGCGGCAAGGATAACTCTTTTTGTGTGTATAGATCGCAGCAGGAAAACAGGAAACTGGCGGAGATGACCGGGGTCCTCAGCCAGGAGAAAAACCCGGACTACCACCAATGAAGATTTTAAAAAGAGGAGAAGAGAATGAAGATAGACAGGGAGAATTAAGTGACGATAAACAGAAAGTACACATGAACTTACATGAAAGGAAGTTAAAATATGAAGAGGCAAGAAGGAGAATTTTTTGTGAGGCTATAGTAGAGAAGAAGAGACTGAGAAATTTCAAGAAGATAGCAAAAATGAGAGATAGGAGAAAAATGTATAAGAGAATTCATAACAAAATAGTCGCTACAATTGTTACGATCACAGGGGATAATAGGTGTTTTGCACAAACGAATATAGGAGGAAAAGAAGTGTTTGCCTTATTAGATTCAGGCGCAGGTGCTTGCTGCCTTGGAAAAAATGCAGAACAATTTTTGGAAGGAAAGGAAGATAAAATAATCCCAGTGATAAACCATAATATTAGAACCGCAAACGGTGCAGAAACCGCAGTTAAGGGCGTTATAACGTTACCAGTCCTGTGGGACGGCATGAAGAAGGACTTAGAGTTTTTGATAGTTCCAGGATTACAGCAAGAGGTGTATTTAGGTATCGACTTTTGGAAGGCATTTGATCTAAATGTTGTAAGTAAGAGAATTACTCCTAGCCAATCCCAAGCCACCGTTGCAGAGCTCGTACCCAGCGAGGGTGACCTTTCGTTTGACGCAGTGCAACATACCTTGACCCCCGATCAAACCGTGGCTTTAGAGAGAGTGAAGGCACAGTATCCGTCTTTTGCTGTCTTAGGTTTAGGTAAAACAGATTTAGAACAACTCGTTATTGAGGTAATAGATGAAAATCTTCCGGTGAAACAAAGACATTACCCTATATCGCCCGCAATACAGAAGTTAGTTTACGCCGAATTAGATAGAATGCTGAGTATGGGAGTAATTGAAGAGTCCAACAGTAGCTGGAACTCGCCTGTTTCACTGGTGATTAAGGGGACCAAAAATCGTTTATGCCTTGATGCACGTAAAGTAAACGAAAGAACCATCAAAGACGCATATCCGTTGCCTAACATTGATGGTATTCTTAGTCGGCTACAGAACACGAGATATATATCAGCCATAGACTTAAAAGATGCATTTTGGCAAATACCCTTAGAGATGAAATCTAGGGGAAAGACAGCATTTACCGTGCCAGGTAGACCTCTCTACCAATTCACTGTGATGCCTTTTGGTTTGTGCAACGCGGCACAGCGTATGTGTCGTTTAATGGACAAGGTTATACCCGCTTCTTTACGTGAATGTGTGTTTGTGTATTTAGATGATTTGTTAGTGTGTTCAGAAGATTTTTCGTCTCATATATGTTTGTTGGAAAAGGTCGCTCGGTGTTTACGCGATGCTAAGCTGACGATAAACGTAGAAAAGAGCAAGTTTTGTTTTAAAGAGGTTCGATATTTAGGATATGTAGTGGGTGATGGTTGCATTCGTACGGATGCAAATAAGATAGCAGCTGTGAGGGACTTTCCAGAACCGAAAACGCCGAAACAATTACGACGGTTCCTGAAGTGAGTTTCTGTAACAAAATCGCGAAAATTGTCGATCAAAATGACGTCACATTAATACGTTCCACACTTTGTCACCACCTAAAAAGCAAGAGAGAATCTATCGATTGACGTCATTATGACGTCACTCGGTCGAAACTATTGATAGAGTTCAGTTACAGAAACTCAGTACTGGGCATGTCAGGCTGGTACCGACGTTTTATCCAAGACTACGCAACCATTGCAGCACCGCTGCACGACTGCCTCACGAAAGACAAAATAAAGAAATTTGCCATGACAGACGATGCACGAAAATCTTTCGAGAAATTAAAGCAAAGTCTAATATCAGCGCCAGTGCTTACACACCCTGATTTTAATAAGCATTTTTACATTCAATGCGATGCATCTACGGACGGAGTGGGCGGGGTTTTATTTCAATTGGACGATGACAATAACACTGTGGAACAAATTTAGGTCAACAAAAGTTAACTCGGTTCTGAAAGTTAGGGGTGAAAATAGAGGCTAAATTAGAAGACCCGTATCGCGGCGTTTGCTTAGGTTAGTTCGAATTTGTTTTTAATCGACCTTTGAACTTTGCAGGCAAATGCCGATTTTCAGCATATTGTTTGTATGGTTTTTTTGCTATAACTCGTCGACTAATTGAGATTTTTAGTAGCAGCACATTGGCAGCGCAGTAGATACAAGCCCATTTACGGGTATAACATGCATAAAATATACCCGTGCAGATGCATTGCCCGACTTGACTGTATTTACATGATCGCCTATAACTTTTCCATTTTACCATGGATTTTCTTCGTTGATAGCTTATTTTTTTGCTAATAGAATGTAGCTTCACGTAAACGAGTAAAACCGAAGGTGAAAATTTTGGTTTTAAAGATATTGCCTGACAAAGTCAATTTTTTCTTTAAAAAATCGAAAAAATTCAAATTGAATTATCAATATTTCAGAAACTATAAGAGGTAGAGAAAAATGTTATAGACCCCTTGTATAGGAAATTTAATTTTCTTTCGTTTGCTGTCCCTCTAATCTCAATTAGTCGACGAGTTATAGCAAAAAAACCATACAAACAGTATGCTGAAAATCGGCATTTGCCTGCAAAGTTCAAAGGTCGATTAAAAACAAATTCGAACTAACCTAAGCAAACGCCGCGATACGGGTCTTCTAATTTAGCCTCTATTTTCACCCCCAACTTTCAGAACCGAGTTAACTTTTGTTGACCTGAATTTGTTCCACAGTGTAATGAAAGACCTATTGCGTATATGTCGGCGGAACTGAATAAAGCGCAACGAAACTACAGCATCACGGAGCTCGAATGTTATGCGGCTGTACTAAGTGTCAAGAGATTTAGGCCATATGTTGAAGGTCTGCCATTCACAATTATCACCGATCATGCCAGCCTTAAGTGGCTCATGAACCAAAAAGATTTAGCCGGTAGATTGGCAAGATGGAGCCTCAAATTACAAGGGTTTAATTTTAACATCGAGCACCGCAAGGGAGCACAAAACGTTGTACCGGATACACTATCCAGAATGAATATGGAAGAATTAACTCCCAGTGAAAGAGTTATCGATATTTGTTTGCAATCGCCATTTTTCAACTCTGATGAATACGTTGAGCTAATAAAGACTGTGACAGAAAATGACGATAAACTACCGGACTTATGCGTATCGGACGGCTATGTGTATAAACGGACGCAATTTGACAGGGGGGACGAGCTTCAAGCGGACCAAGCCTGGAAGCTTTGGGTTCCGTCAGAATTGCGGCAAGGTTTGGTAGAGTCGTCTCACAGTTCGCTTTCCGCAGGTCATGGTGGCATCCATAAAACCTTAGCCAAAATACGTGAGAAATATTATTGGCCCGGCATGGTTGCAGATGTCTGTGCATATTTGAAAAATTGCGAAGTTTGCACAGCAAACACGACTCAAAATGTTTTTAAAAAGCCATTAATGGGAAAGCAACACATAACGGAACGACCTTTCCAACGTTTGTTTATAGATTTTATGGGTCCGTATCCTCGTACGTATGATGGTAATGTCTATGTGTTTGTTTGTCTTGACCATTTCTCTAAGTTCGTGTTCCTTAAACCTATGAGGAAAGCTACTTCAGCAGATGTTGTCAAATATTTAGAAAGAGAAGTTTTTCACATTTTTGGGGTTCCCGAATACTACATTCAGACAATGGAAAACAGTTCGTTTCTGAAACCCTTAAAAAATTTTCTAGAGAAGTATGGCACGACACACATAAAAACAGCATTCTACTCGCCTCAAGGGAATGCAGCTGAAAGGGTTAACCGATCAGTGCTACAAATAATTAGATCCTTTATAAAAGACAACCAGAAAAACTGGGATAGACATGTAAGCGATGCGGCGTTTGCACTACGCAGTGCAGTCCATTCCGCTATAGACATGTCACCATACTATGCCACCTTCGGTATGCCTATGATACAGCATGCTGCATCATATGAGCTATACCGAAGGCTTGGCTCGCTAAAAGACGTAGATTGCGAGGTTGAGGCACAAAATGATAGATTGCAACTTATACGTGATAAAATAAAGAAAGAGCTGAAGTTGGGACATGAGCGAAGTAAGAATGTTTATGACACGAGAAGTAGATATATAAAGTTTCAAATCGGACAAGTGGTATACCGTCGAAATTTTACTCAGAGTTCAAAAATTGATAATTTTAATGCCAAATTAGCACCTAAACAAATAAAGTGTGTAATCTTGAAGGCAATAGGCAACTCTATGTATGAACTAGGCGATTCTAATGGTAAGAAAATCGGGGTATACCACGCTAAAGATATTTTTGCGAAATAATCGTTATTTTATGTCTTTTTGTTGTGATTGGTTTAGTTTTTTTGTTGGATATACGTGTAGCTTTAACTTCTAGCAAGTAGTTATTTATCGGATTTGATGACATTTTTTTTTATAAACTGACTATGTATTTATTTATATTTCTTTTACAACTTGACTATTTGAGTATTATATCTTTTCCTTTCTTTTGGTACCTGATTATTGTTATATTTATTTACAGATTTATGTATTTATTATTTTTACTTATTTGTTATTTTTGTTTATTTAGCCATTTATTTACTTATTTATTTATTTATTTATATTTAATTAACTAGTCATTTTTTTATTTACACATTTTCTTACTGTGATATTTTTATTATTATTTTTATATCAGCCCATCTGTGATATATTTTTTAATAATAATTTATTTACATATATGGACGTATATATACTTAGCATATTTTTCCTTTAGCTTATTTCTCCCAGTGATTATAGGTTAGGATAAGAAAAATTATTAGTAAATGTTTATCTGTGATATGTAGGAATGTACGTTAAATGTTATATGTAAATAGTGACTATCCCGGCATTTGGTCGTGGGTCGAGGCCACACATTGGGCGGAAAGAATTAATAGGAAAGCTGCGTTTGAGTTTTTATTTATTTAGTTATTTATTTATTTATTTATTTATTTATTTGAATGCAAAGGTAATCTAAGTGTACACAAGTACTTACAGACTACTTAGAAGATAATGTGAAATAAAAATAAATTGAAATTGAAAATTCACAAAGTTATATTTTTAATTAAAAGCTTAAATTTAGCTCTGGAAGTTGAAAAATCAACAGAAAAGGAATTAGCAAGGCTGTTGAATTCATTGAGTGCTCGGAAAATAGGTGCATTTGAAGCATATAATGTTCGCACATTTTCAGTATAAAAAATATTACTATTCCGGAGAGTTCGGTGTGGAGTATGGAAACAAATACGTTCCAACAGGTATGGCGCGTCCACCACACCATTTATAATATCGAAGATGAAAATGAGCGACAAGGATGTTCTTCTGCACTGAAGAGATTTTAAATTAATAAGCATAGACCTAGCTTGGTATGAGGGAAGAGGAGCAGAGAAATTGAAATTCCTCAAAGCAAACCGAAGAAACGATTTTTGAACCCGTTCAATTCGATTAGCATGGATGGCATGATACGATCTCCAAATGAAGGCTGCGTATTCTAATTTAGAACGAACTAGAGAAGTGAACAATAATTTAAGAGTGTAGGGATCAGTGAATTCCTGGCTGAAACGGCGAATAAAAGCCAACATTGAGTAGGCCTTTGCAATTATATAGTTTATATGGCTGCTAAAAGTAAATTTAGAGTCAAAACTACGCCTAAATCAGTAATTTCGGTGCAAGTCTTGAGTCTTGATTCATTAATGTAATAACATGTAGGAATAATAGAGCGCGATTTGGAGAAAGAGGTATGAAGACATTTACTAATATTTAGCTGTAAGCCATTGGTAGAGCACCAATCTGCGAGTTTGTTTAAGTCTGACTGGATTTTGAAAGAGTCGGCAGCACTAGAGATTGTTGTGTAAAGCTTCAGGTCATCAGCATACTCTGAAAAAAAAAACGTTGTAAATACAAAGACTTTTGCAGTTAAATGAACAACTTTCCGCAGTTGAAATGTGCCCAACAACGCTCCGTTGTTGTTTCAAAGATGCGAGCGTTTTTGATTCAAATACTTTTCGTATTTAAGTGAAAAACTTTTGCTTTTGAATTAACCGCAAAAGTTTTTGGTTGAAAAACGGGCACCATTGAAGCAAATACTTACGCATTTAAGTTAACCTCAAGAAAATTGTAAAAATAGTATTTTTTTTTTAATATAATAGATATTATTTTATTTTATTTTTTTATACATATAATATATGGCACGTTTTGTGCAATAGGGATTTAACTCAAAAAAAAAAAAATTTTTTGGGAAAACGCAAATAAAGTTTTATAATTTCAAATAGTTTCCTTCTACGGCTAACTACAAAATCACTTCTATTTCCGCCATTTTTATCTTTTTGAGTATTTTATAAGACTAGACCCAAAGGCACTAACCAGTTATTGAAATATATGGCAAAATCCCAGGAAATCGAAAATTTCGAGTTAAATCCCTATTGCATAAAACGGGCGATATGTATATTTACATATCGAGCCCTAACCGCCATAAAGTGTATCCAAAAAAATTATCGATTTTAGCATTTTCAAGGAAATCGATAACTTATTATAGTACGCATCAACCCCCAAAATTTCATAGACTTAGGGCCGGTTTCACCACCTCCGGTTAAGCACTTAACCAGAGATTTTTGCCCGGTGAACCAATTTATTTGACAGCTCGCCATACAATTTACGTCAAACTAACCAGCGATTAAATTAACCGCAGATTGTGAAACCGGCCATAAATAAATTTCAGGGCTGTTTACCAACTTTATGAAAAGAAAATAAAAAAACCTCCTGTAAAATTTAATTTTTGTTGGATACACTTTTTGGCGGTTAGGGCTCGATATGTAGTAATATTAATACTAAGGCCCGCCGTCACCAAACGAACTTTAGTCATTCATCCATTCACCATTTCCAAACGCATCAGTACATCTGCAGACAACTCTCACGACATCAAAAAAAGCTGAGTTTATCAATAGATATTAGTTTTTGTTTAATTATTTTTTTTATTTATGTACATACATACATATGTATGTATATTACTTTCTTTATTTTATTTTAAAATTGAAACGAATTGAACGAATTTGAAAAATTTTGTTTATTTTTTAATTTTTTCTTTCAAATCCTTCTTTCTTTTTACTTAAAAAATGTTTAACAGCAAGCAAGTTTTTGAATCAACAACGCACGCCTTTGAATTAACTACGAAAATTTGTTGAATCAAAAACTTTGCCGTTAAAACAAATACTTTTGCTGTTGAATCAAATACGGAGATTCAACAGCGGAAAATTGTTGATTTAACTACGAGTATTTTTTTCAGAGTATAGAAGAAAATTACAGCTTTTAAAGCAAGTAGAAATATCATTAATAACAAGTAAGGAAGCCTAAGTTCGAGTGGAATCGAACATTAGATACTCAGCTGTATGCTTTCATTGTTTGTTTGCGTTTGATGGAATCACGGTGTATTTTATATAGAGCGAGTGCTGCATAAAGTGGGCGTAGCCACGCCCATTTTCAAAATTTTTGTCAGTGATCCAACTAAGCATATGAATATTACTCTTTGTGCCAACTTTCAATCCTTTTTGACTTCTAGTTACAAAGATGTCACGTTACAAATTCCCAAAGGGTGTTCCAGAAATATCTTTGTTAAAAAGTAAGCGTGGTCATAAACCAATTTCAATAAATTTTTGCGTGTCTATCAACACAAGTTGTAAAAGTGTATAAACCAAGTTTCGTTATAATATCTCAATTATTTGTCGAGTTATAGGCTAAGAAATCTCGTATATTCCTTTGTCTAAAAAAAGGCGGTGCCACGCCCATTTTCCAAAATTTATATATTTTTTGTGTCCGGTCTATTGTGGAACTCATGCCACAAAATTTCAATGAATTATCTTTATATTTGCCAAAGATATCGCTTAAAATGTTTTTATTAGGCCACTTTATAGTTCCCATGTATAAAAGTGGGCGTGGTCGTCAAACCGATTTCGCTAAAATTTTGAACATGTATTACCACAAGTAATAAAAGTGTACACACCAAGTTTCATGATTATATATAAATTATTTGTCGAGTTATGGGCTCAGAAATCTCGTATATTCCTGTTTCTAAAAGGAGGCGGTGCCACGCCCATTTTCCAAAATTTTTGTGTTTTTCGTTTTATGTCCGCAGTTGGACTCCTGCTATAAAATTTCAATGATATATCTTTATATTTGACAGAGATATCACTTAAAATGTTTTTATTAGGCCACTTTATAATACACATATATAAAAGTGGGCGTGGCCGTCAACCGATTTTGGAAATTTTTCGTTCAAACATTTGCCTAAGTAAGTATATCACGCGTACCGAATTTCATCGATATATCTTCAACGGTTTCTGAGTTATGACTCATAAAACTTTCAATGTTTGCTCCTTAATAAGTGGGCGTGGCACCGCCCATTTTCCAAAATTTTTTGTTTTTTGTTTTATGTCCATAGTTGGACTCATGCGACAAAATTTCAATGATAGATCTTTATATTTGACAGAGATATTGCTTAAAATGTTTTTATTAGGCCACTTTATAATACACATATATAAAAGTGGGCGTGGCCGTCAACCGATTTTAACTATTTTTCGTCCAAACGTTTGCCTAAGTAAGCAAATCACGCGTACCAAATTTCATCGATATATCTTCAATGGTTTCTGAGTTATGACATATAAAACTTTCAAGGTTTGGCCCTTAATAAGTGGGCGTGGCACCGCCCATTTTCCAAAATTTCATCAAATTTCTTCCTAGGGGCCTGAGCTCAACACGTGGGTAAAATTTCATCGCTCCAGCTATATTAGTGATTGAGATACCAAATTTCCGATTTTTTCTATATAGGAAAAGTGGGCGTGGTCATGGTCCGATTTCGCCCATTTTCAATACCAACCGTTCCAGTCTCGATACCAACTTGCATTTCAAATTTCATCAAAATATCTAAATTTTTGCGCGAGTTAGAGTATTTACAGACGGACAGACGGACGGACAGACGGACGGACAGACGGACGGACGGACATGGCTCAATCGATTTCTCTTTTCACCCTGATCATTTTGATATATATAAGTCTATATCTATCTCGATTATTTCATTCTGTTACAATCCACCGTTATGTGATTAAAACTATAATACTCTGTGTACTAGTACAGCTGAGTATAAAAATTACGAATAACAACGGGCCTAAAATGCTACCCTGTGGGACTCCAGATGAGGCTATGAAAGGGTAAGAACGCGTATTGTCAACAACGACAACACATTCACGATGATGAAGGTACGATTTAATCCACGTCAGAAATGTTGAGTGAAACCCCAAACATGCCAATTTATGTACCAGCACTGAGTGACTGACCTTATCAAACGCTTTAGAAAAGTCAGTGTATACAGTGTCAACTTGAAGATAATCATTAAAAGCTGATATGCAAAACTCTGAAAAAATCGCTAAATTCGTGACGGTGGATCTACCAGACATAAAACCGTGCTGGTTATTAGATATTAAATGTTTAACCGCGAAATATATCTTTTGTTTTACAATGTATTCAAATAACTTAGAGATAGTTGACAGCTTAGCAATAGGTCTGTAATTGCAGATATTACTTCTGTTTCCACTTTTGTAAACAGGACTAATAGCGGCAACCTTCCAGGCATCGATAAAGTCACCACACTCAAGTGACTTGTTGAAAATTAAGAGGATCGGCTTTGCAAAAGCAAGGCAGTTCTTTAGGAGATGAGATGATAAGCCATCAACATCTGTATTTAAAGATGGTTTGATGTGCATAATACCATCAAGCACATCATCAAGATTTAAAGCAAGCGCCCCAAAATTAAGTGAGGAATCCTGTATATTAAAAAAGCTGCTGGAGGTGCCAGTATCAGGTGCGAAATTCGCGCAAAAGAAATTAGCAAATAAGTTAGCTGCTTCAAAGGAGCCAGAAGCGCGTGCCCCATTATAAAATACTTCAGAGGGAATGGTAGAACAAGACCTTTTAGAGTTAACATAACTCCAAAAGGACTTGGGATTCGACTTTATATTCGTTTCGTAATTTCGAACGTAACTCGACTGAAGCTTTTTGCTTAGCAATTTAAATTTATTTGAAAACCGAATATATTTACCTTTATAAACATCAGAATTAGTTGATTGCTGCTGTTGAGTACTGCTATTATTATTAACTAGATCTACAATATTATCTACATGTTGTTTATATAACAAGTCCACACTGGACGGAGGTAAATATGAGGCACAAATAAATATTTCACTCATCCCACGCACTGATACACAGATCTGGCCCAGAAGTGAGTCCGTATTAGCCAAATTCACAAGTGATGAACGAAGCCGACGATGTACCGCAATAAGTACTCCACCACCCCTCGAAAGACCGGTTTTGGAAGAGTCACGATCTTTACGGTAGACAGTGTATAGATTGGAATCAAAAAATTCATTGTCATTAAAATTTGAGTTTAACCAAGTTTCAATAATGACGAAGATGTCGTAGTCAGATTGCGAACTCATGTTGAAAAGCGAGGCTGATTTTGTGCGAAGTCCAGAAGCATTTTGGAAATATATGTTGAGATGCTTTATTGTACCAAAAGCCTCAGAGCTTATGGGAGTTTTCGCACTTTTACGTCCCTTGGAAAAAAATGGAAAGGCCGAATTTTTACATTGGCAGGCCAAATATTCGCCGATAGGACCTTATCGTAAACACATTCTGAAAGGCCCAATTTGAAATTGACACTCCTTAATTCATCGAGTTTGGCATTGCTTTTAGTGAGCATAAAGCATTTCAGAAATTTTTCTTCAATGCCAGCATGAGAACAGACATATTTTGTTATATCGTCTGACGAAACCGTAGGCGAAAAAGAAGAAATATGGAGCCATTTCATAGAAGAAACAACGCTAAGTTCGCAGCTATCATTCGAGCCAATAACAATAGGTTTTTGTAGTTTGACGCGTTTAGCTTTTACAACAGTTTTCCATGTTTCCACATTAGGAACAGAATTTAAAGTACCACTGTTATCTATATCGGTATGAACAGGAACAGTACTGGTACCAATTGAAGTAGTAGACGTAGTAGTTTTAGTGCGATTATTTTTACTCATGGGCAACGACGGAGATGCAGACACAGAGACGGGCAAAAAATCACCTGCATTTTTGAGAGCTGAACTATACGTAAAAGTGGTATTAGCAGCGGTAGCATTTAATGCATTGGCTAGGGCATCTGAGTGTTGATTAGATATATTGTTGGAAACAGTTGCACTGCCTCCCATGCATTGTGAAGATTGGTACTCATTAGCAGATAACACGCTAGCGGTCTGGAGTGACGAAGACAGTTTGTTGGAAACCATTGCACTACCTCCCTCAGCAGTAGTCTGAAACACGTTAGATGTATTGTTGGAAACAGATGCACTGCCTCCCATGCATTGCGAAGATCGGCTCTCATTAGCAGATGTCACGCTCATAGCATCCACATAAACAGTTTTAGAATTTAAAGCACCACATACAATGGCACTAACATTTTTTAATTGGACGGTAAGAGATGTTAAGCTGGTCTCATTACTTGCAAATTTAGCTTGCATAGAATTCAGTGCAGTTTGTAGGGTATCGACCTTTCGCAATAAAATATTTCTGTCCTCATGTAGAGATTTCACTAAAGAGATCAGTTGTGAATTCTCACTTCGAAGAGCAGCGATTTCACTGAGAACAATGAGCAAGGAATCTTGCTGCTTATTAGCACTATCACTAATTTCAATTGATTTTTCATTTTGTTGCTTATTAGCATCTTCAATTTTATCATTCATTTCGATTGATTTATTTTTTAAAGATTTAGATGAGCCCATGTTGACCAATGCTGTATCAACTACACAAATAGAGGATGAGCTCATAGAATTTCGGCGCTCAGCCAAGCAGCTTTTGCAAGTGAAAGGCTTTTTACTTGTTTCAAGATAAGCCAAGTCAGCTGGCAAGATATTGGCACAATTCAAATGTAGGTACTCTTTGCAAAGAGAACATAACACCTTCGGTTGGTCGCGAACGACTTTACTCCCGCATACACAAGGCATGAAAATTTTAAATTTTATGCTCTTTACTTATTAAATCTTGAATTATTTAAAGTTACTATTTCTGAATTTAATCAATAATTATATATTAGAGTCACTATCTCAATTGATCTTAAATTGAACTATTCAACTTTATACACAATGTCAATAAATAGTAGTGAAACAGCAAAACAATGTAAAAAATGAATTCACAGCGGAGCGATATATAAACACGTCCGTACATCACACTTGCTTTTTCTTGAATTTGAGTTTTTACGCACACACTCCATCGTGCAGGCACAATCGGTGGTTGCGAGCCTGTAACGCGAGCTTTTAGTGGCAAGAATAGTCTTGGCAACACCACCAATCAAAATGTTGCCCAACCGTGCATCTCAACATGTTGCACAGCCTTGTATGAGAGGGTGGTGAAAACTCAGTTCATTCGAACCTAAATGTCGTTGGCAACACAGGTTGCAGGCTACTTCCGTTCGAACGCGATCGAACAACCAAAAGAAAAGGATAGTGTATATGTTAAAGATTTCGTGAATGTAAGTGTGAATGTATAGGTGAAAGTTAAAAATTAATTCGTGAAAGTCCGAGATGGTTTAAATGTAGAAGTTAAAGTTAACTCGCGAAAATCCGAGATATGTGAAATCGTATAACTGGAAAATGCAACATTTCCTTTTATGGTAATTTTTAAAGTTGAAAGCCAGCTATCTGCCTGGCAACAGGAAGATATAAAAAGGGCCCGAAGTACGATCAGCGGATCAGAAAGTAAAAATTTCGAGTGCGCCAGCTTCACCTCGCGTGTGAAAAAAAAAAATAAATAAAAGTTTTTTAAGTGTTTAAGTAAAGTGTTTTTTTGTGTGTTTGAAGTGAAGGTATATATATGCCTATTAGTATTTAAGTGTTCAATATGAAAAATTAAATTAAATAAATGTTTTCCTTTTTTTTAATAAATTAAATAAATGTGCTCTTTTTTGTTTGTGTGCAAATGGAAATTTTCGAACACCAACGCCAAGGCGAAGGGAGTAGATAAAACCCCGTCTTAGACTTGAGGAACTGGAGGTAAGTCCAATGAAAAAAAAAAAAAAGAAAAAAAAAAAAAATTATTATATGAGTAAAAATATAGGAATTCCTTTTGGCTGGCATGAGCGTACATATGTATGTAAGTAAATGTACAAAGTACAAACATGCATACATACATATGTCCGAATATACATGCATAACAGAAGAAGGAAAACAATATGAAAATTAATTTAATTTAATTTTAATCTGATTATATAATACATCTAATCACATACTTAATATATATTTCAAACATAGGTCCCCACAAAAGGACCTCCTCTAAGTCCAAGTTTGGAGCAAAATCATTGGTTTGCAGCGGAAAACACGTAAGGCACACATACACAAAAACGTATACATATTGGGATTGGTGGTAACACGCACAAACATACGCATCGGATGAACATAAAACAAATATACATAATTCATACGAGCATACCAACAAGAAAGGGTGGTAACAAAGTAATACAGCAACAACAACAGGAAAACGAAGTAACATTTACAGACATAAAGGTAATTGGCCAAATCTTGGGCATCAAGCTCCAGAAACATCTGGCACAGCTGATTAGTGGGTCGACGGCCGACACACTTAAATTATACATACATACATTTATATACAAGTAAATCTCACGGAGATACATACATACATATACTGGGAACAGTCGCAAGGCAGAGAGTAGGCATACATACATATACGGTGATATTTGAGAAGCGGAGCGGGAGATTGGCGAAGATCCACTCAACGCTAAGCGCTACACCAACGAGAAAACGACGAGGAGAACAACATCAGAGGGAATGGCGAGATTTTGACTGGCAGTGGATTATATACACGAATATATGTATATATATACATATATACTTACATATATAAATAATTTTTTTTTGCATAGCTATTTTTCTCCGTTTTTTTTTTTTTATTCCATTTTTCTTTTAATTAATTCTTAGATTTTGTTGGTTAATTTTGTTAGTTCGAGTTTTAGATAATTTTTATAAATCAAGTCTCTTTTAAAGAGTTAGCGTCCCATTTTTGCTGCGGTGGATCACTACTTCTATCTTTTTTTTTGTTGCACACATACCTTTTTTTTTTTTTTATCTTTCTTTCGCTTTAGTTTCCTCATATATTCATATATTCCTTTTAATATAGACATTTTTCTTACATGCATCTTTAATGATTTCCGATTTTCACCTTCACCCATTTTCCATTAATTTCCACCACAACTAAAGTTTTTTTTTTTATAGATAAATTTTTTTACGCGGTTTTTATCATTTTTTTATTAGCCCACCCAAATTAAATTCCCTTAGTTCAGTTATATCCGCATAGTTCACTTTTATTTTCTTTGGTTTAATTTGATATGATTTCTTCTTTTTTTTTTTTGCCTGACTTTCCAACCACAGCTTAAATTGACCCACTCGCTGCCCGCTAATACGAGTGAGTTGGTGTCCAATAAAAAGAAAATCAATCACCTATTAGGTGTAAGCATATGTATGTACATACGTATATTTGCACATTATTCTTTTCACAGGTTCCCCTCGCCGCCGCGGCCGGTACCGACCGCGTTGGAGTAACCATAAGGTGAGTGATATACATACAGACATGTTTCTCTGCTCATTTACATACCTATTTATGTATCCATTATTGTTTGTTTGGTTTGGGTACATTGATATACATACGTACATACATACGAAAGCGTGCACAATAGAGATTAGGTTATTTTAGATAGTGGGCATTTCCATGAGTAAAGCAAATTCTTGCAAATTTAGATAAAGTCTTTTGTGTATTTTTTTTTTTGAGTTAACGATTAAACTTGTAGTATATTTTTTTTGGAGCTCAAGATCCCGTTAATGAAGTTCTAAATATTCGGATTATATTGAAAAGGGATTTTTTTTTTGCAATTTCTAGGTTTAAGAAAATGAAGAAAAATATATGTACATATGTATGAATTTTTAATTGTAATAAAAATTGGTTGTTTTATGAAGTTGAAATTTGGTTGAGAAATTGTTTTTTTTTTTTGAAATAATGGAGAACTAAATATTAATCTCTTTGGTGTGGGTGTTGTTCCTGGGCGGTAAAGGGGACATGAGAGTAACGATGGGGTGACGGACTGACAACGACTTTTTCGACAACTCACTGACTTACATATGTCAGGATTGGGGGCGCTGTAAGAAAATACGGAGTCAACACAGCGCCCATGGTTTCACGTTTTATACGTTGAAGAGGGTGGGCAGACTCCACCTGACAGGACAGGCCTTCTTCCTTCCACTATCTTCTTCTTTCAGATATTCAGGTTATCCATATCCATCATGTTACAGGCATGATTATAAATTTTTTTTATGTAGCTGTTAGTAGGAGAGTGCTGCTAACCCACCCCACCGACGAGCTAAGCCAGGGCTAGCTAGCATGCCTACCAGCCACTCACTCCTACAGGCAAACAGGCGGTTACATAACAATGGCGCCCAACGTTATGCCAAACCTCATTATCAATTTTTATTGGTAACCCGATGATCTTTTTAATTTTTAAATTTTTATTTCTTCAATTAGTTTTCTTTACTTTTTTGCCTTTTTTTTGTTTTCTTCTTCTTCTAAGTTATTCTAAATTTTTCAGTCTTTGACAATTCTGTCCGGACAGATATCATGATGACAGCGTCTCGATTGACCAGTCAGTTGCGGCATGTGTCACCATGAAAAATATGGGGGGTGTACTGACTCACCCCACAGAGTTCCTTAACTGGGCTTCCGAGCTTGGTTAAGTGGTATCTGGGAGTTGAGGTAGTACATGGGGTGAAGTTTTTTTTGTATTTTTATTTTTTTGTAATATTATTTGAGCTACCCAGGGGTTGTTCCAGCAACAACTACTAGTGAGGTTCAAAAATGCTACAAGGGGGTGAGGGGTAAATTCATTTGTTTGTAAAAGGGGGGGGGTGTGAAGTGTTGAAACCGTGCATAAGTGTTAGCGACGTGCATAGCAGTGCACACTTCACAGAGTTTAAAATTATTATTTTTTTTTTACGAGACTGGACGGATGACAATAGGACGAAAAACTCCCATAATGACCTCGCCAGGACAACACCACCGACACACCGGGAAACTACATACATCTACATCCATTTATTAATATATTTAAAATTTTTTATTATACCACATATCTCATTTTAATTACCACGTATATACTATTTTTACATACTTACACATACATATATATTTATACACGTTTATTTCTTTACATTTTTTTTTGTAATAAAAATATTTAAAAATTTTTTTTATAAAAATTTTTTTTGAATTTGAAATATTGATTTTTGCTTACGGGGTGGTGTTAAGTATATAAGTATATATACATAAATACCAACATATGCATATTTATTGTGTGATTACTTTGCAAACAAAATTTATTTTTTTTTATTTTGAATTTTTGATTTTCCCTAGTGAAAGTCTTTGATGTTCGTAATTTTTTTAAGCATAAATTCTTTAAATTTTCTTTAAAATTACTTAGATTTTAAAAGTTTAATTTTAGATTTTATTTGAATTTAAATTTTTTGGTTGTAGTTTTCTCACTCTATTTGAATTTTTACTTTTGAATTCACACTTTCTGATTCTCTTACCTTTTTTTATTCGGTTTAATAAATTTTACTTATATTGTTCTCATTAGTAATATTTTTGCTTTTGAATTGCGAATTTATTATTGTTATTTTTTTTGTATTCAGTTTTTTTTCGTTATTAATTCTATACTCTTTGAAATTTTTCATGATTGAATTTTTAAATCTAATTGAATTCCTACTGGATTTTTATTATATTTAGATTTTATTTTTGAGCTTTTAAGTCTTATTTAATATTACCCCAACTTTTATTTGAATAACATTTTTTTTGATTATATATTTTTTTTAATTGTTAAGTTTCAATAATTTAGAATTTTATTTAAATTTAGTTTTTTTTACTTTTGAGTGAATATTTATTTTGATTTTGAAACCCTTTTATAGTTTTTGTAATTTTTTTTATTTTCTTTAAGTTTTATTTAGATCTTTACTTAAATAAATTTCTTTTAACTTAATTTCTTTGATGAATTTTTAATTTATTGGAATTTTTTTGAATTTTCATATATAAATTTTGTTAAGCCTTAAAAAGCAAATTCTTTTTGATAAACTGGGGATTTTGCGGAAAAAAGTCAAATTGTCAACATACTCTTCATGCAATATGCAGTGATATTTTGGAATTTAGACTAAATGGTACAACCAAATCAAAAAGAATTACTCCGATCTGACTGCTAGTTTTTTTTTATAGCCGTCTCAAACTCAGTACTTGTATGTTTTACCGAACCAACTTAATTTAAACCTAAGAATTTCAAAACGAATAATCTTTTATTATGTGAGCTAACGTTTTTCTTTTTATTTTTTATTTAAAGTAGGATATTTCAGTCTACTAAAATTGAAAAAATAAACTCTGCAGAGACTTAAGTTTTTTTTTTTTTTATTTTTATGAACATATAACAAAAATCCCTTTTTTCTCCAAACATTTGGACCTGTAATTTTAGCGCCACTTGCCTCCAGTTGGAAATCACTACTAATACATTGTTTCATATCTGTTTTTACATTTTTAATCAATTTCAAGTGCCCCCAGGTGCCCCTTTTCAATTTATTGTATTATACAGTACAACATTTTTCAGCTAATTGATTCGCGACTCAATTCTGATAAGGCTCTTTTGTTTAACATAACTCAAGAACCACTAGTCGGATTTTGTTTAAACAAATTTATAAAAATCAAGAATTACTAGTACTTTCATCTGTTTATATAACGCTTCGCTATATAGGCAACAGTTTCCCAGTTATAAATAAATGTATGGAGAAAAAAAAATATTTTTTGCCTAAAAATAATTTTTTTTTTTTTAATTCATAAAAAATCGAAAACGGTAAAAAAGTTCAAAGTCCTATTATTTTCACGTAAAGTCGCATAACCTATGAACAAAATGATACATAAATCAAGAAAATCGATGAACGCGTTTCGCTTTTATTCACAATTAAGTACAGGTATGGATTAAAAATTATTTTTATTTTTTACTATAGGTCCAAGGGAGGTACCCCTAGGGAGTGGCCGATTTCAATTATTTTTTGTACCGTCAATGCCCTTTATGAGGGTAATTGATATGCGAAGTTGCGTAAAGATATCTTACTTTTTTGAGCTGAAATTAAAATTTGTATTTAAATTTTTTTTTTAATTTTTTACTATAGGTCCAAGGGAGGTACCCCTAGGGAGTGGCCGATTTCAATTATTTTTTGTACCGTCAATGCCCTTTATGAGGGTAACTGATATGCAAAGTTTCGTGAAGATATCTTACTTTTTTCGGCTGAAATTAAAATTTGTATTTAAATGTTTTTTTTTAATTTTTTACTATAGGTCCAAGGGAGGTACCCCTAGGAGTTGACCGATTTCAACCATTTTTGGAAATTTTCTTAACTAGCTCATATATAACCTGTCTGCAAAATTTCAAAGCCCTACGACAACTCCTTCTATTTTTTTCCGCTGAATGTATGGAAGCTTCCCCACTGTGCGCCGGTACCGACCGCGTTGGAGTAACCATAAGGTGAGTGATATACATACAGACATGTTTCTCTGCTCATTTACATACCTATTTATGTATCCATTATTGTTTGTTTGGTTTGGGTACATTGATATACATACGTACATACATACGAAAGCGTGCACAATAGAGATTAGGTTATTTTAGATAGTGGGCATTTCCATGAGTAAAGCAAATTCTTGCAAATTTAGATAAAGTCTTTTGTGTATTTTTTTTTTTGAGTTAACGATTAAACTTGTAGTATATTTTTTTTGGAGCTCAAGATCCCGTTAATGAAGTTCTAAATATTCGGATTATATTGAAAAGGGATTTTTTTTTGCAATTTCTAGGTTTAAGAAAATGAAGAAAAATATATGTACATATGTATGAATTTTTAATTGTAATAAAAATTGGTTGTTTTATGAAGTTGAAATTTGGTTGAGAAATTGTTTTTTTTTTTTGAAATAATGGAGAACTAAATATTAATCTCTTTGGTGTGGGTGTTGTTTTACATATGTCAGGATTGGGGGCGCTGTAAGAAAATACGGAGTCAACACAGCGCCCATGGTTTCACGTTTCATACGTTGAAGAGGGTGGGCAGACTCCACCTGACAGGACAGGCCTTCTTCCTTCCACTATCTTCTTCTTTCAGATATTCAGGTTATCCATATCCATCATTTTACAGGCATGATTATAAATTTTTTTTATGTAGCTGTTAGTAGGAGAGTGCTGCTAACCCACCCCACCGACGAGCTAAGCCAGGGCTAGCTAGCATGCCTACCAGCCACTCACTCCTACAGGCAAACAGGCGGTTACATAACAATGGCGCCCAACGTTATGCCAAACCTCATTATCAATTTTTATTGGTAACCCGATGATCTTTTTAATTTTTAAATTTTTATTTCTTCAATTAGTTTTCTTTACTTTTTTGCCTTTTTTTTGTTTTCTTCTTCTTCTAAGTTATTCTAAATTTTTCAGTCTTTGACAATTCTGTCCGGACAGATATCATGATGACAGCGTCTCGATTGACCAGTCAGTTGCGGCATGTGTCACCATGAAAAATATGGGGGGTGTACTGACTCACCCCACAGAGTTCCTTAACTGGGCTTCCGAGCTTGGTTAAGTGGTATCTGGGAGTTGAGGTAGTACATGGGGGTGAAGTTTTTTTGTATTTTTATTTTTTTGTAATATTATTTGAGCTACCCAGGGGTTGTTCCAGCAACAACTACTAGTGAGGTTCAAAAATGCTACAAGGGGGTGAGGGGTAAATTCATTTGTTTGTAAAAGGGGGGGGGGTGTGAAGTGTTGAAACCGTGCATAAGTGTTAGCGACGTGCATAGCAGTGCACACTTCACAGAGTTTAAAATTATTATTTTTTTTTACGAGACTGGACGGATGACAATAGGACGAAAAACTCCCATAATGACCTCGCCAGGACAACACCACCGACACACCGGGAAACTACATACATCTACATCCATTTATTAATATATTTAAAATTTTTTATTATACCACATATCTCATTTTAATTACCACGTATATACTATTTTTACATACTTACACATACATATATATTTATACACGTTTATTTCTTTACATTTTTTTTTGTAATAAAAATATTTAAAAATTTTTTTTATAAAAATTTTTTTTGAATTTGAAATATTGATTTTTGCTTACGGGGTGGTGTTAAGTATATAAGTATATATACATAAATACCAACATATGCATATTTATTGTGTGATTACTTTGCAAACAAAATTTATTTTTTTTTTATTTTGAATTTTTGATTTTCCCTAGTGAAAGTCTTTGATGTTCGTAATTTTTTTAAGCATAAATTCTTTAAATTTTCTTTAAAATTACTTAGATTTTAAAAGTTTAATTTTAGATTTTATTTGAATTTAAATTTTTTGGTTGTAGTTTTCTCACTCTATTTGAATTTTTACTTTTGAATTCACACTTTCTGATTCTCTTACCTTTTTTTATTCGGTTTAATAAATTTTACTTATATTATTCTCATTAGTAATATTTTTGCTTTTGAATTGCGAATTTATTATTGTTATTTTTTTTGTATTCAGTTTTTTTCGTTATTAATTCTATACTCTGAAATTTTTCATGATTGAATTTTTAAATCTAATTGAATTCCTACTGGATTTTTATTATATTTAGATTTTATTTTTGAGCTTTTAAGTCTTATTTAATATTACCCCAACTTTTATTTGAATAACATTTTTTTTGATTATATATTTTTTTTAATTGTTAAGTTTCAATAATTTAGAATTTTATTTAAATTTAGTTTTTTTTACTTTTGAGTGAATATTTATTTTGATTTTGAAACCCTTTTATAGTTTTTGTAATTTTTTTTATTTTCTTTAAGTTTTATTTAGATCTTTACTTAAATAAATTTCTTTTAACTTAATTTCTTTGATGAATTTTTAATTTATTGGAATTTTTTTGAATTTTCATATATAAATTTTGTTAAGCCTTAAAAAGCAAATTCTTTTTGATAAATTTGTTTTGATTAAGCCCTACAAAACAAATTCTTTTTGATAAACACACGAATTTTTATTTGAAGTTTCTTGTGAATTTTGATCCCTTTTGTTTAGTTACTACAATTATAAAGCCTTGGTTTTAATTTTTGAATTTAATTTTTAAATTTATTTTTTTGTTTTGAATTCTAGATATAGTTTTTATTTTGATTGATCCTGAAATTTTTAAACTTGTTGAGGTTTATTTGACTGGAATTTTGGAAATTTTCCGGGTTTGAAATATCGATTTTATTTCAATAAAATTCTAGTGGAAAATTGTTGAACGTTCACTGGTTTATTGTGTTTTTTTTTTGTTGTCTTCCAATTTTCTTTTTTTTTTATATTTGTTTTTGGTTTTCTTTTCGGTACGTTCGTTTGGTGTTCGATTCGACCTGCAATCTCGTGTTTAGGTCATTTCTGGGTGAATGTCTGACCAATCTGATAGGGAGGAAAGAATTGTTGGTCATTTGGGTTTGTTTGCTAGGGGTAGACCATATACGCTCAGTGTTGCACGTGCGCTCGAAAACCAAGGAGTTGCTTTAGGAGCAGGATTAGCTGAAGGGGGTTTTGAGAGCGAAGCTAGTGTGTCACATTCTGAGCAGGAGGCAAGCAATCAATCCCTGAATACTTTAAGTGTTTATAAGAAGATCGACGAGATTTTTCAGATGTCCCTAAACGAAGGAGTGGGTGCTGAGGCGAACGTTGGTTTGGCGGACGGCGAGAATCTGCCTGGTGGTCATGTTCCTGCTTCTGTTCCTGCCGATGGGGAAGCCTTAGTCGAGCAACTGAGCCGTATGATGGCTATGATGGCTCAACAAGGTGACTTAATGGCTCAGTGCACGAACGAAGTAAGGACCATGAAAACCAATGTGGCGAACCTCAGCGGACGCGTAGCTGAAATTGAGACGTCTGCAGCTCAGTCGCTTGGCCACCGTTCCGCTCATGCATCTACACCGGATAATAGGGATAACAGGAATAGGGAAGAAAACCATACGGTAGTGCTCGGATCGAGTGGATGGAAAAGGCCGAACTTAGAAAAATGGCACATCAAATTCGACGGCACTGATAAAGGAATGACGGTAGAAAGTTTTATTTTTAGGGTTGAGAGAATGCGGGAGCAACACCAAATATCGCACCAACAGCTCTTTTCTGACTTCCACTGCCTCGTGGCGGGTTCTGCTCTGAAGTGGTACTGGCAGGTGCTCGAAGATCACTCGGAGGATTCGAACTTCGGATACTTCGAGTTGAGGGCGGAACTGCTGGCCCACTTCAGAAGTACAGAATCCGACTACGAGGTAATTAGGCAAATAATGGAGCGAAAGCAAGCCGCACAAGAAAGTTTTGATGAATTTTACGGTGAAGTTCATAATCTCACGTTTAGGTTACGCAAGAAGATACCGGAAAAAGAATTAGTAGGGATTATTAAAGGCAACTTGAAACCATATTTAGCAAATTTGACTTTTGCTTCTAGAATGGACACACTAGCCGAGCTAAAGGCTGAGTGCAAAGGGGCAGAAAAGGTTATTAGGGAAAACAAGACGAGAAGTAAAGGCATTAGTGAGCTGACTTATGTTGAAGATGAGGCAGGTTACCATCAGTCAGTGGAAGCTATAAATGCTCCAGCCCGAAAGGCTTTTAAAAGTACTGACCAAAACAACCAACTGTCTGGGTTTCGAGGCAATGCAAACCATCTCAGCGTACCGCCGTCTGCACCTGTGAGCAATTCCAGCCAGACCATCAGTGCTTTCTGTCCCTCACCCTTTCATTTGATGTTGTGTTTTACGTGTGGGATGCCGGTTGATCACTTCAAAAGACATCCGGCAGAAGCGAAAAAAGAGGGTAGTTGCAAGTCTAATTTTCACGACATGCTTTGTTTTTCTTGCGGCAAGGATAACTCTTTTTGTGTGTATAGATCGCAGCAGGAAAACAGGAAACTGGCGGAGATGACCGGGGTCCTCAGCCAGGAGAAAAACCCGGACTACCACCAATGAAGATTTTAAAAAGAGGAGAAGAGAATGAAGATAGACAGGGAGAATTAAGTGACGATAAACAGAAAGTACACATGAACTTACATGAAAGGAAGTTAAAATATGAAGAGGCAAGAAGGAGAATTTTTTGTGAGGCTATAGTAGAGAAGAAGAGACTGAGAAATTTCAAGAAGATAGCAAAAATGAGAGATAGGAGAAAAATGTATAAGAGAATTCATAACAAAATAGTCGCTACAATTGTTACGATCACAGGGGATAATAGGTGTTTTGCACAAACGAATATAGGAGGAAAAGAAGTGTTTGCCTTATTAGATTCAGGCGCAGGTGCTTGCTGCCTTGGAAAAAATGCAGAACAATTTTTGGAAGGAAAGGAAGATAAAAATAATCCCAGTGATAAACCATAATATTAGAACCGCAAACGGTGCAGAAACCGCAGTTAAGGGCGTTATAACGTTACCAGTCCTGTGGGACGGCATGAAGAAGGACTTAGAGTTTTTGATAGTTCCAGGATTACAGCAAGAGGTGTATTTAGGTATCGACTTTTGGAAGGCATTTGATCTAAATGTTGTAAGTAAGAGAATTACTCCTAGCCAATCCCAAGCCACCGTTGCAGAGCTCGTACCCAGCGAGGGTGACCTTTCGTTTGACGCAGTGCAACATACCTTGACCCCCGATCAAACCGTGGCTTTAGAGAGAGTGAAGGCACAGTATCCGTCTTTTGCTGTCTTAGGTTTAGGTAAAACAGATTTAGAACAACTCGTTATTGAGGTAATAGATGAAAATCTTCCGGTGAAACAAAGACATTACCCTATATCGCCCGCAATACAGAAGTTAGTTTACGCCGAATTAGATAGAATGCTGAGTATGGGAGTAATTGAAGAGTCCAACAGTAGCTGGAACTCGCCTGTTTCACTGGTGATTAAGGGGACCAAAAATCGTTTATGCCTTGATGCACGTAAAGTAAACGAAAGAACCATCAAAGACGCATATCCGTTGCCTAACATTGATGGTATTCTTAGTCGGCTACAGAACACGAGATATATATCAGCCATAGACTTAAAAGATGCATTTTGGCAAATACCCTTAGAGATGAAATCTAGGGAAAAGACAGCATTTACCGTGCCAGGTAGACCTCTCTACCAATTCACTGTGATGCCTTTTGGTTTGTGCAACGCGGCACAGCGTATGTGTCGTTTAATGGACAAGGTTATACCCGCTTCTTTACGTGAATGTGTGTTTGTGTATTTAGATGATTTGTTAGTGTGTTCAGAAGATTTTTCGTCTCATATATGTTTGTTGGAAAAGGTCGCTCGGTGTTTACGCGATGCTAAGCTGACGATAAACGTAGAAAAGAGCAAGTTTTGTTTTAAAGAGGTTCGATATTTAGGATATGTAGTGGGTGATGGTTGCATTCGTACGGATGCAAATAAGATAGCAGCTGTGAGGGACTTTCCAGAACCGAAAACGCCGAAACAATTACGACGGTTCCTGGGCATGTCAGGCTGGTACCGACGTTTTATCCAAGACTACGCAACCATTGCAGCACCGCTGCACGACTGCCTCACGAAAGACAAAATAAAGAAATTTGCCATGACAGACGATGCACGAAAATCTTTCGAGAAATTAAAGCAAAGTCTAATATCAGCGCCAGTGCTTACACACCCTGATTTTAATAAGCATTTTTACATTCAATGCGATGCATCTACGGACGGAGTGGGCGGGGTTTTATTTCAATTGGACGATGACAATAACACTGTGGAACAAATTTAGGTCAACAAAAGTTAACTCGGTTCTGAAAGTTAGGGGTGAAAATAGAGGCTAAAGCCTGGTTTTCATTAGGTCAAATTCACTGACGTCAAATCACTGTCCTAGATGACAATATGTCATTTTGAGTCAAATGTGTTTTCATTAGGTTTCAAAAACTGACATGAAGTCGATAGAGCAGTGTGGGTCAAAGATTGCCGTCAAATTTTGGTGTCAGTTGATTGACAGTCCGTTTTCATCTCCGCTGTCAAACGTGAAGTAAAAGCTTTTGACAGCCGGGCAGCAAGGTCAGTTTTCTCACCCGTGGTTTTCTTGTGGTGGTGCTATTTCTAGGTTGCACAAAAACTTGGAAATCGTTTACTAATAACTCTTCCATTTTCTGATATTAAAATACTATTAACAAAATAAGTAAATAAATTTATAATACTCGCACAATCACAATCAGCTGTGCGCTCGACAAACCAGGGCCCCGGTGCAAAGGATTTTTTCGTTTGCTCCGCTTCCAAAATTTTTTGCTGCTCTTATGCCCATATGACACTACGTTTTTTTTCCGGTATTCTACAAGGTTTTTTGGAGTGAAGGAGATGGTCAAATACAGTTTTGCGTTGGTGCAAGCGAGCAAGCTATATTGAAAAAACCAAACGAAATACCAACAAAATACCATCTAGGCAGGTTTTTCTGACAATTGTTTTAAGTTAACAACTATAAAATAAATTATATATAAAATAAAAAATATATGGAAATACAAATTTTAAATTTGCCTCTTGTAAGCTTCTGCTTTGGCCGTAAGGGGAAAGAAGATGTCCGGAAGAAAAAGTATACTGCGCACTGGCTTCTCTTTATAACATGGAATACACAGCTACTCTGCCATCTGAGTTTCATAACTTTTATTGCAGTAATTTAAATTCAAATTTCCAAAAAAATTAATTCTTGAAATAAATATTATTTTCATTTAGTTTGAATGGCAATCAAATTGTTTTTGAGGGAGTTTTTGTCTCTTTTCAACCTACAGAAGAATTGTTTTTGTATTTTGACTTTCGGTGGATTTTCCACACCAAAAAAAAAACAAGAAAAAAACGTAGTGTCATATAGGCAATAGCTCCCATCCTTTTTTTGCATAGGGCTCCGTTCTCGCTCCGATTTTTTATATATTGGCTCCGCTTCAAATCGACAAGACTGTTTTAAATCAGATACGACAATTTTTAATGATGAAAAGAGACGCTCAACGCTTACCTGAGATAAAGGTAAACTCGAACTATTTGGCATAATCTAGGGTCGCTTTAAAACCATCTTCGGTTTTAAACCTACCTTTATTCTCTATAGCAGGCCTGCTAAACGCTCTCGTATTGAAAGTACAAAGCTCAATACATCTACAAAATTTGTTTTTGTTTATTTTATTGGGTTTTTTTTTATTTATTAATCAAGTTGACACTGACAAGAGTTTAAACAATTATTTACCAAGGTGGTTTCATGTAAAAATGCGGATAAACTGATAAACTTTAAAAATTTATTACTTTATCACTTTAGATGAAGACCACTATTATTTTAGAATTTATTTTCAAATGGTAGTATCACATACATACAAATTTTTATTTTTATTTTTTATATGAAAATTATTTGAAAACAAATTTTTTACAGTGCTTTCATATTTTGAATTTTTTTTTCATTACACTTTTGTTATTGTATATTTCGATTTCTTACGGCAGTTCTCGGGAGCTGTAATACAAAGTGCCTTTGCTCTGCACATAAAATATGAATCATAGGCACATATGTACATATAAAATTTTTTTATATCTGAGTGCTTATGGCAGTGCAAAGAAAATCTTATTTTTATATTTTTATTCGAAGGCTTTTCTTAACAAATCAGAAAAAATCGATTAAAAACCATGGACGCAAAATCAGTGAGCCATTTACAATGTTACGATCAAATTTTGTAAATAAAACAAAATATCATGCAGAAATTTCATTAAGTATATAAATCTACCTTGGCTGTTATAGCAAGTTTAATATACCTAATATACCTACATGTTTTTATTTATATCTTTTTATTGAATTAAGTTATAAGAATGGGGTTTTTACAGAAATATAGAGTTTTAAAAGGAGAATAATGTGGTATATGTAACTCAAAATCTTCTTAAGTCGACTTAAGCGGTTATTGCTTGTGGCCACAGATATAGATATATAAAGAGCTAGTGATTTTTAACTCCACTTCCAGCTTCTACCTGTAATTTGAGCTCCAGCTCCGCTCCGTGAAAAAGCCATAGCTCCTTAGCTCTTCGCTCCTTGACACGCTCCGTGGCCCTGCGAATCAGCTGTGAGCTTGACAAACGAAACAAGTTTGCCAACACGCTGGCAAATGAATTTTGTGTGTCAAATGTTGCCCAATGCGCTGGCAAACTACAATTTGAGTGTTTTCATATGGCTGTCATTTTATATGACAGCGAGTGGTCAAAACTGACTGCAAACGCATTTGACACAATATGCCAACCCGTTCTCATTTGTTTGACAATATTTGACGTCATATATGACCTAGTGAAAACCAGGCATAAATTAGAAGACCCGTATAGCGGCGTTTGCTTAGGTTAGTTCGAATTTGTTTTTAATCGACCTTTGAACTTTGCAGGCAAATGCCGATTTTCAGCATATTGTTTGTATGGTTTTTTTGCTATAACTCGTCGACTAATTGAGATTTTTAGTAGCAGCACATTGGCAGCGCAGTAGATACAAGCCCATTTACGGGTATAACATGCATAAAATATACCCGTGCAGATGCATTGCCCGACTTGACTGTATTTACATGATCGCCTATAACTTTTCCATTTTACCATGGATTTTCTTCGTTGATAGCTTATTTTTTTGCTAATAGAATGTAGCTTCACGTAAACGAGTAAAACCGAAGGTGAAAATTTTGGTTTTAAAGATATTGCCTGACAAAGTCAATTTTTTCTTTAAAAAATCGAAAAAATTCAAATTGAATTATCAATATTTCAGAAACTATAAGAGGTAGAGAAAAATGTTATAGACCCCTTGTATAGGAAATTTAATTTTCTTTCGTTTGCTGTCCCTCTAACAAAAAAATCTCAATTAGTCGACGAGTTATAGCAAAAAAACCATACAAACAGTATGCTGAAAATCGGCATTTGCCTGCAAAGTTCAAAGGTCGATTAAAAACAAATTCGAACTAACCTAAGCAAACGCCGCGATACGGGTCTTCTAATTTAGCCTCTATTTTCACCCCCAACTTTCAGAACCGAGTTAACTTTTGTTGACCTGAATTTGTTCCACAGTGTAATGAAAGACCTATTGCGTATATGTCGGCGGAACTGAATAAAGCGCAACGAAACTACAGCATCACGGAGCTCGAATGTTATGCGGCTGTACTAAGTGTCAAGAGATTTATGCCATATGTTGAAGGTCTGCCATTCACAATTATCACCGATCATGCCAGCCTTAAGTGGCTCATGAACCAAAAAGATTTAGCCGGTAGATTGGCAAGATGGAGCCTCAAATTACAAGGGTTTAATTTTAACATCGAGCACCGCAAGGGAGCACAAAACGTTGTACCGGATACACTATCCAGAATGAATATGGAAGAATTAACTCCCAGTGAAAGAGTTATCGATATTTGTTTGCAATCGCCATTTTTCAACTCTGATGAATACGTTGAGCTAATAAAGACTGTGACAGAAAATGACGATAAACTACCGGACTTATGCGTATCGGACGGCTATGTGTATAAACGGACGCAATTTGACAGGGGGGACGAGCTTCAAGCGGACCAAGCCTGGAAGCTTTGGGTTCCGTCAGAATTGCGGCAAGGTTTGGTAGAGTCGTCTCACAGTTCGCTTTCCGCAGGTCATGGTGGCATCCATAAAACCTTAGCCAAAATACGTGAGAAATATTATTGGCCCGGCATGGTTGCAGATGTCTGTGCATATTTGAAAAATTGCGAAGTTTGCACAGCAAACACGACTCAAAATGTTTTTAAAAAGCCATTAATGGGAAAGCAACACATAACGGAACGACCTTTCCAACGTTTGTTTATAGATTTTATGGGTCCGTATCCTCGTACGTATGATGGTAATGTCTATGTGTTTGTTTGTCTTGACCATTTCTCTAAGTTCGTGTTCCTTAAACCTATGAGGAAAGCTACTTCAGCAGATGTTGTCAAATATTTAGAAAGAGAAGTTTTTCACATTTTTGGGGTTCCCGAATACTACATTCAGACAATGGAAAACAGTTCGTTTCTGAAACCCTTAAAAAAATTTCTAGAGAAGTATGGCACGACACACATAAAAACAGCATTCTACTCGCCTCAAGGGAATGCAGCTGAAAGGGTTAACCGATCAGTGCTACAAATAATTAGATCCTTTATAAAAGACAACCAGAAAAACTGGGATAGACATGTAAGCGATGCGGCGTTTGCACTACGCAGTGCAGTCCATTCCGCTATAGACATGTCACCATACTATGCCACCTTCGGTATGCCTATGATACAGCATGCTGCATCATATGAGCTATACCGAAGGCTTGGCTCGCTAAAAGACGTAGATTGCGAGGTTGAGGCACAAAATGATAGATTGCAACTTATACGTGATAAAATAAAGAAAGAGCTGAAGTTGGGACATGAGCGAAGTAAGAATGTTTATGACACGAGAAGTAGATATATAAAGTTTCAAATCGGACAAGTGGTATACCGTCGAAATTTTACTCAGAGTTCAAAAATTGATAATTTTAATGCCAAATTAGCACCTAAACAAATAAAGTGTGTAATCTTGAAGGCAATAGGCAACTCTATGTATGAACTAGGCGATTCTAATGGTAAGAAAATCGGGGTATACCACGCTAAAGATATTTTTGCGAAATAATCGTTATTTTATGTCTTTTTGTTGTGATTGGTTTAGTTTTTTTGTTGGATATACGTGTAGCTTTAACTTCTAGCAAGTAGTTATTTATCGGATTTGATGACATTTTTTTTTATAAACTGACTATGTATTTATTTATATTTCTTTTACAACTTGACTATTTGAGTATTATATCTTTTCCTTTCTTTTGGTACCTGATTATTGTTATATTTATTTACAGATTTATGTATTTATTATTTTTACTTATTTGTTATTTTTGTTTATTTAGCCATTTATTTACTTATTTATTTATTTATTTATATTTAATTAACTAGTCATTTTTTTATTTACACATTTTCTTACTGTGATATTTTTATTATTATTTTTATATCAGCCCATCTGTGATATATTTTTATACTCAGCTGTACTAGTACACAGAGTATTATAATTTTGATTTCATAACGGTGGATTGTAACATAATGAAATAATCGAGATAGATATGGACTTATATATATCAAAATGATCAGGGTGAAAAGAGAAATCGATTGAGCCATGTCCGTCCGTCCGTCCGTCCGTCCGTCCGTCCGTCCGTCCGTCCGTCCGTACGCAGGATAACTCGCGTAAAAATTGAGATATTTTGATGAAATTTGAAATGCAAGTTGGTATCGAGACTGGGACGGTTGGTATTGAAAATGGGCGAAATCGGACCATGACCACGCCCACTTTTCCTATATAGAAAAAATCGGAAATTTGGTATCTCAGCCACTAATATAGCTAGAGTGATAAAATTTTACCCACGTATTGAGCTCAGGCCCTTATGAAGAAATTTGTTGAAGTTTTGGAAAATGGGCGGTGCCACGCCCACTTATTAAGGGTCAAACATTGAAAGTTTTATATGTCATAACTCAGAAACCGTTGAAGATATATCGATGAAATTTGGTATGCGTAATTTGCTTACCTAGACAAATGTTTTGGCGAAAAATTATCAAAATCGGTTGACGGCCACGCCCACTTTTATATATGGGAACTATAAAGGGGCCTAATAAAAACATTTTAAGCGATATCTCTGTCAAATATAAAGATCTATCACTGAAATTTTGTGGCAGGAGACCAACTAGGGAAATAAAACAAAAATTATAAAAATTTTGGAAAATGGGCGGTGCCACGCCCACTTATTAAGGGGCAAATATTGAAAGTTTTATAAGCCATAACTCAGAAACCGTTAAAGATATATCGATGAAATTTGGTACGCGTGATATATTTACTTAGCCAAATGTGTGGACGAAAGATTACCAAAATCGGTTGACGACCACGCCCACTTTTATATATGGGTATTATAAAGTGACCTAATAAAAACATTTTAAGCGATATCTCTGTCAAATATAAAGATCTATCACTGAAATTTTGTGACATGAGTTCTACAATAGACCGGAAACAAAAAATAAAAAAGTTTGGAAAATGGGCGTGGCACCGCCTCTTTTTATACAAAGGAATCTACGTGCCTATTACTCGACAAATAACTGAGATATTATGACGAAACTTGGTTTATACACTTTTATAACATGTGTTAGTTGGCCGCTGTGGTGCAGTGGGTAGAGTGCTCGCCTGCTATGCCAGAGGTCTCGGGTTCAAACCACGGTCCGAGCCAAACAAATTTTTCTAATTAGTAAAAATCCAATTATTGGGTTTTTTAAGAGCAGCGGTCACCTCTCGGCAGTGGGCGGCATACCCTCCGAGAGTATTTCTGCCATGAAAAAGCTTCTCACAAAAAATGCATTCGCCGTTCGGAGCCGGCATAAAACTGTAGGTCCACCCAATTAGTAGGAAAAAACAAAAAGGAGCACACCTCGAATTGGGAGAGAAGCTCGGGTAACTAAAAGTCATAGAGGGATGCAATTTTGCACTAACAATAATATTTATATGCTTATTTGGATGATTGATACAAATTTTGAAAATGGGCGTGGCTGCGCCCTGTTTATGCAGCACTCGTGTCATATAAAATACACCCTATATCGAACAAACGCAAACAAACAATGAAAGCATACAGCTGAGTATCTAATGTTCGATTCTACTCGAACTTAGGCTTCCTTACTTGTTTAATAATAATTTATTTACATATATGGACGTATATATACTTAGCATATTTTTCCTTTAGCTTATTTCTCCCAGTGATTATAGGTTAGGATAAGAAAAATTATTAGTAAATGTTTATCTGTGATATGTAGGAATGTACGTTAAATGTTAAATGTAAATAGTGACAATCCCGGCATTTGGTCGTGGGTCGAGGCCACACATTGGGCGGAAAGAATTAATAGGAAAGCTGCGTTTGAGTTTTTATTTATTTATTTATTTATTTATTTATTTATTTGAATGCAAAGGTAATCTAAGTGTACACAAGTACTTACAGACTACTTAGAAGATAATGTGAAATAAAAATAAATTGAAATTGAAAATTCACAAAGTTATATTTTTAATTAAAAGCTTAAATTTAGCTCTGGAAGTTGAAAAATCAACAGAAAAGGAATTAGCAAGGCTGTTGAATTCATTGAGTGCTCGGAAAATAGGTGCATTTGAAGCATATAATGTTCGCACATTTTCAGTATAAAAAATATTACTATTCCGGAGAGTTCGGTGTGGAGTATGGAAACAAATACGTTCCAACAGGTATGGCGCGTCCACCACACCATTTATAATATCGAAGATGAAAATGAGCGACAAGGATGTTCTTCTGCACTGAAGAGATTTTAAATTAATAAGCATAGACCTAGCTTGGTATGAGGGAAGAGGAGCAGAGAAATTGAAATTCCTCAAAGCAAACCGAAGAAACGATTTTTGAACCCGTTCAATTCGATTAGCATGGATGGCATGATACGGTCTCCAAATGAAGGCTGCGTATTCTAATTTAGAACGAACTAGAGAAGTGAACAATAATTTAAGAGTGTAGGGATCAGTGAATTCCTGGCTGAAACGGCGAATAAAAGCCAACATTGAGTAGGCCTTTGCAATTATATAGTTTATATGGCTACTAAAAGTAAATTTAGAGTCAAAAACTACGCCTAAATCAGTAATTTCGGTGCAAGTCTTGAGTCTTGATTCATTAATGTAATAACATGTAGGAATAATAGAGCGCGATTTGGAGAAAGAGGTATGAAGACATTTACTAATATTTAGCTGTAAGCCATTGGTAGAGCACCAATCTGCGAGTTTGTTTAAGTCTGACTGGATTTTGAAAGAGTCGGCAGCACTAGAGATTGTTGTGTAAAGCTTCAGGTCATCAGCATACTCTGAAAAAAAAAACGTTGTAAATACAAAGACTTTTGCAGTTAAATGAACAACTTTCCGCAGTTGAAATGTGCCCAACAACGCTCCGTTGTTGTTTCAAAGATGCGAGCGTTTTTGATTCAAATACTTTTCGTATTTAAGTGAAAAACTTTTGCTTTTGAATTAACCGCAAAAGTTTTTGGTTGAAAAACGGGCACCATTGAAGCAAATACTTACGCATTTAAGTTAACCTCAAGAAAATTGTAAAAATAGTATTTTTTTTAATATAATAGATATTATTTTATTTTATTTTTTTATACATATAATATATGGCACGTTTTGTGCAATAGGGATTTAACTCAAAAAAAAAAATTTTTTGGGAAAACGCAAATAAAGTTTTATAATTTCAAATAGTTTCCTTCTACGGCTAACTACAAAATCACTTCTATTTCCGCCATTTTTATCTTTTTGAGTATTTTATAAGACTAGACCCAAAGGCACTAACCAGTTATTGAAATATATGGCAAAATCCCAGGAAATCGAAAATTTCGAGTTAAATCCCTATTGCATAAAACGGGCGATATGTATATTTACATATCGAGCCCTAACCGCCATAAAGTGTATCCAAAAAAATTATCGATTTTAGCATTTTCAAGGAAATCGATAACTTATTATAGTACGCATCAACCCCCAAAATTTCATAGACTTAGGGCCGGTTTCACCACCTCCGGTTAAGCACTTAACCAGAGATTTTTGCCCGGTGAACCAATTTATTTGACAGCTCGCCATACAATTTACGTCAAACTAACCAGCGATTAAATTAACCGCAGATTGTGAAACCGGCCATAAATAAATTTCAGGGCTGATTACCAACTTTATGAAAAGAAAATAAAAAAACCTCCTGTAAAATTTAATTTTTGTTGGATACACTTTTTGGCGGTTAGGGCTCGATATGTAGTAATATTAATACTAAGGCCCGCCGTCACCAAACGAACTTTAGTCATTCATCCATTCACCATTTCCAAACGCATCAGTACATCTGCAGACAACTCTCACGACATCAAAAAAAGCTGAGTTTATCAATAGATATTAGTTTTTGTTTAATTATTTTTTTTATTTATGTACATACATACATATGTATGTATATTACTTTCTTTATTTTATTTTAAAATTGAAACGAATTGAACGAATTTGAAAAATTTTGTTTATTTTTTAATTTTTTCTTTCAAATCCTTCTTTCTTTTTACTTAAAAAATGTTTAACAGCAAGCAAGTTTTTGAATCAACAACGCACGCCTTTGAATTAACTACGAAAATTTGTTGAATCAAAAACTTTGCCTTTTATTTAATTTAACGAGCACAGGCCCAGGTTATATTTTATTTTTTATTTTTTAGAAACTAGAAAAAAACTTTTTTTTTTTAAGCATGGATGTAACTACAGCTGTTTCACCTTAGATCCCTCTAAGACTCATCAGGTTACTTTTGCTTCTGCCAAGACTCGAACTTGCGCACCTTGCAGTACAATAACTACAGTTCTAACCGCTGAGCTATTGCCTGCCTTCGACATCTGATAGAAAATTTGTTGCTAGTTTCTTTCCTACTATAATTCGTTTCTAACTTATGCACATACATATGTACATATTTACATATTATTGTATGATTAAACATAAGTAGCGAATAAAGTGTAGGGATGTTCAAATGAACTTAATTTTTTATTTTAATTTATTTAATTTAACGAGCACAGGCCCAGGTTATATTTTATTTTTTATTTTTTAGAAACTAGAAAAAAACTTTTTTTTTTTTTTAAGCATGGATGTAACTACAGCTGTTTCACCTTAGATCCCTCTAAGACTCATCAGGTTACTTTTGCTTCTGCCAAGACTCGAACTTGCGCACCTTGCAGTACAATAACTACAGTTCTAACCGCTGAGCTATTGCCTGCCTTCGACATCTGATAGAAAATTTGTTGCTAGTTTCTTTCCTACTATAATTCGTTTCTAACTTATGCACATACATATGTACATATTTACATATTATTGTATGATTAAACATAAGTAGCGAATAAAGTGTAGGGATGTTCAAATGAACTTAATTTTTTATTTTAATTTATTTAATTTAACGAGCACAGGCCCAGGTTATATTTTATTTTTTATTTTTTAGAAACTAGAAAAAAACTTTTTTTTTTTTTAAGCATGGATGTAACTACAGCTGTTTCACCTTAGATCCCTCTAAGACTCATCAGGTTACTTTTGCTTCCAGAAGCAAAAGTAACCTGATGAGTCTTAGAGGGATCTAAGGTGAAACAGCTGTAGTTACATCCATGCTTAAAAAAAAAAAGTTTTTTTCTAGTTTCTAAAAAATAAAAAATAAAATATAACCTGGGCCTGTGCTCGTTAAATTAAATAAATTAAAATAAAAAATTAAGTTCATTTGAACATCCCTACACTTTATTCGCTACTTATGTTTAATCATACAATAATATGTAAATATGTACATATGTATGTGCATAAGTTAGAAACGAATTATAGTAGGAAAGAAACTAGCAACAAATTTTCTATCAGATGTCGAAGGCAGGCAATAGCTCAGCGGTTAGAACTGTAGTTATTGTACTGCAAGGTGCGCAAGTTCGAGTCTTGGCAGAAGCAAAAGTAACCTGATGAGTCTTAGAGGGATCTAAGGTGAAACAGCTGTAGTTACATCCATGCTTAAAAAAAAAAAAGTTTTTTTCTAGTTTCTAAAAAATAAAAAATAAAATATAACCTGGGCCTGTGCTCGTTAAATTAAATAAATTAAAATAAAAAATTAAGTTCATTTGAACATCCCTACACTTTATTCGCTACTTATGTTTAATCATACAATAATATGTAAATATGTACATATGTATGTGCATAAGTTAGAAACGAATTATAGTAGGAAAGAAACTAGCAACAAATTTTCTATCAGATGTCGAAGGCAGGCAATAGCTCAGCGGTTAGAACTGTAGTTATTGTACTGCAAGGTGCGCAAGTTCGAGTCTTGGCAGAAGCAAAAGTAACCTGATGAGTCTTAGAGGGATCTAAGGTGAAACAGCTGTAGTTACATCCATGCTTAAAAAAAAAAAAAAGTTTTTTTCTAGTTTCTAAAAAATAAAAAATAAAATATAACCTGGGCCTGTGCTCGTTAAATTAAATAAATTAAAATAAAAAATTAAGTTCATTTGAACATCCCTACACTTTATTCGCTACTTATGTTTAATCATACAATAATATGTAAATATGTACATATGTATGTGCATAAGTTAGAAACGAATTATAGTAGGAAAGAAACTAGCAACAAATTTTCTATCAGATGTCGAAGGCAGGCAATAGCTCAGCGGTTAGAACTGTAGTTATTGTACTGCAAGGTGCGCAAGTTCGAGTCTTGGCAGAAGCAAAAGTAACCTGATGAGTCTTAGAGGGATCTAAGGTGAAACAGCTGTAGTTACATCCATGCTTAAAAAAAAAAAGTTTTTTTCTAGTTTCTAAAAAATAAAAAATAAAATATAACCTGGGCCTGTGCTCGTTAAATTAAATAAATTAAAATAAAAAATTAAGTTCATTTGAACATCCCTACACTTTATTCGCTACTTATGTTTAATCATACAATAATATGTAAATATGTACATATGTATGTGCATAAGTTAGAAACGAATTATAGTAGGAAAGAAACTAGCAACAAATTTTCTATCAGATGTCGAAGGCAGGCAATAGCTCAGCGGTTAGAACTGTAGTTATTGTACTGCAAGGTGCGCAAGTTCGAGTCTTGGCAGAAGCAAAAGTAACCTGATGAGTCTTAGAGGGATCTAAGGTGAAACAGCTGTAGTTACATCCATGCTTAAAAAAAAAAAGTTTTTTTCTAGTTTCTAAAAAATAAAAAATAAAATATAACCTGGGCCTGTGCTCGTTAAATTAAATAAATTAAAATAAAAAATTAAGTTCATTTGAACATCCCTACACTTTATTCGCTACTTATGTTTAATCATACAATAATATGTAAATATGTACATATGTATGTGCATAAGTTAGAAACGAATTATAGTAGGAAAGAAACTAGCAACAAATTTTCTATCAGATGTCGAAGGCAGGCAATAGCTCAGCGGTTAGAACTGTAGTTATTGTACTGCAAGGTGCGCAAGTTCGAGTCTTGGCAGAAGCAAAAGTAACCTGATGAGTCTTAGAGGGATCTAAGGTGAAACAGCTGTAGTTACATCCATGCTTAAAAAAAAAAAAGTTTTTTTCTAGTTTCTAAAAAATAAAAAACTTTGCCGTTAAAACAAATACTTTTGCTGTTGAATCAAATACGGAGATTCAACAGCGGAAAATTGTTGATTTAACTACGAGTATTTTTTTCAGAGTATAGAAGAAAATTACAGCTTTTAAAGCAAGTAGAAATATCATTAATAAAAATTACGAATAACAACGGGCCTAAAATGCTACCCTGTGGGACTCCAGATGAGGCTATGAAAGGGTAAGAACGCGTATTGTCAACAACGACAACACATTCACGATGATGAAGGTACGATTTAATCCACGTCAGAAATGTTGAGTGAAACCCCAAACATGCCAATTTATGTACCAGCACTGAGTGACTGACCTTATCAAACGCTTTAGAAAAGTCAGTGTATACAGTGTCAACTTGAAGATAATCATTAAAAGCTGATATGCAAAACTCTGAAAAAATCGCTAAATTCGTGACGGTGGATCTACCAGACATAAAACCGTGCTGGTTATTAGATATTAAATGTTTAACCGCGAAATATATCTTTTGTTTTACAATGTATTCAAATAACTTAGAGATAGTTGACAGCTTAGCAATAGGTCTGTAATTGCAGATATTACTTCTGTTTCCACTTTTGTAAACAGGACTAATAGCGGTCACCACACTCAAGTGACTTGTTGAAAATTAAGAGGATCGGCTTTGCAAAAGCAAGGCAGTTCTTTAGGAGATGAGATGATAAGCCATCAACATCTGTATTTAAAGATGGTTTGATGTGCATAATACCATCAAGCACATCATCAAGATTTAAAGCAAGCGCCCCAAAATTAAGTGAGGAATCCTGTATATTAAAAAAGCTGCTGGAGGTGCCAGTATCAGGTGCGAAATTCGCGCAAAAGAAATTAGCAAATAAGTTAGCTGCTTCAAAGGAGCCAGAAGCGCGTGCCCCATTATAAAATACTTCAGAGGGAATGCTAGAACAAGACCTTTTAGAGTTAACATAACTCCAAAAGGACTTGGGATTCGACTTTATATTCGTTTCGTAATTTCGAACGTAACTCGACTGAAGCTTTTTGCTTAGCAATTTAAATTTATTTGAAAACCGAATATATTTACCTTTATAAACATCAGAATTAGTTGATTGCTGCTGTTGAGTACTGCTATTATTATTAACTAGATCTACAATATTATCCACATGTTGTTTATATAACAAGTCCACACTGGACGGAGGTAAATATGAGGCACAAATAAATATTTCACTCATCCCACGCACTGATACACAGATCTGGCCCAGAAGTGAGTCCGTATTAGCCAAATTCACAAGTGATGAACGAAGCCGACGATGTACCGCAATAAGTACTCCACCACCCCTCGAAAGACCGGTTTTGGAAGAGTCACGATCTTTACGGTAGACAGTGTATAGATTGGAATCAAAAAATTCATTGTCATTAAAATTTGAGTTTAACCAAGTTTCAATAATGACGAAGATGTCGTAGTCAGATTGCGAACTCATGTTGAAAAGCGAGGCTGATTTTGTGCGAAGTCCAGAAGCATTTTGGAAATATATGTTGAGATGCTTTATTGTACCAAAAGCCTCAGAGCTTATGGGAGTTTTCGCACTTTTACGTCCCTTGGAAAAAAATGGAAAGGCCGAATTTTTACATTGGCAGGCCAAATATTCGCCGATAGGACCTTATCGTAAACACATTCTGAAAGGCCCAATTTGAAATTGACACTCCTTAATTCATCGAGTTTGGCATTGCTTTTAGTGAGCATAAAGCATTTCAGAAATTTTTCTTCAATGCCAGCATGAGAACAGACATATTTTGTTATATCGTCTGACGAAACCGTAGGCGAAAAAGAAGAAATATGGAGCCATTTCATAGAAGAAACAACGCTAAGTTCGCAGCTATCATTCGAGCCAATAACAATAGGTTTTTGTAGTTTGACGCGTTTAGCTTTTACAACAGTTTTCCATGTTTCCACATTAGGAACAGAATTTAAAGTACCACTGTTATCTATATCGGTATGAACAGGAACAGTACTGGTACCAATTGAAGTAGTAGACGTAGTAGTTTTAGTGCGATTATTTTTACTCATGGGCAACGACGGAGATGCAGACACAGAGACGGGCAAAAAATCACCTGCATTTTTGAGAGCTGAACTATACGTAAGAGTGGTATTAGCAGCGGTAGCATTTAATGCATTGGCTAGGGCATCTGAGTGTTGATTAGATATATTGTTGGAAACAGTTGCACTGCCTCCCATGCATTGTGAAGATTGGTACTCATTAGCAGATGACACGCTAGCGGTCTGGAGTGACGAAGACAGTTTGTTGGAAACCATTGCACTACCTCCCTCAGCAGTAGTCTGAAACACGTTAGATGTATTGTTGGAAACAGATGCACTGCCTCCCATGCATTGCGAAGATCGGCTCTCATTAGCAGATGTCACGCTCATAGCATCCACATAAACAGTTTTAGAATTTAAAGCACCACATACAATGGCACTAACATTTTTTAATTGGACGGTAAGAGATGTTAAGCTGGTCTCATTACTTGCAAATTTAGCTTGCATAGAATTCAGTGCAGTTTGTAGGGTATCGACCTTTCGCAATAAAATATTTCTGTCCTCATGTAGAGATTTCACTAAAGAGATCAGTTGTGAATTCTCACTTCGAAGAGCAGCGATTTCACTGAGAACAATGAGCAAGGAATCTTGCTGCCTATTAGCACTATAACTAATTTCAATTGATTTTTCATTTTGTTGCTTATAAGCATCTTCAATTTTATCATTCATTTCGATTGATTTATTTTTTAAAGATTTAGATGAGCCCATGTTGACCAATGCTGTATCAACTACACAAATAGAGGATTAGCTCATAGAATTTCGGCGCTCAGCCAAGCAGCTTTTGCAAGTGAAAGGCTTTTTACTTGTTTCAAGATAAGCCAAGTCAGCTGGCAAGATATTGGCACAATTCAAATGTAGGTACTCTTTGCAAAGAGAACATAACACCTTCGGTTGGTCGCGAACGACTTTACTCCCGCATACACAAGGCATGAAAATTTTAAATTTTATGCTCTTTACTTATTAAATCTTGAATTATTTAAAGTTACTATTTCTGAATTTAATCAATAATTATATATTAGAGTCACTATCTCAATTGATCTTAAATTGAACTATTCAACTTTATACACAATGTCAATAAATAGTAGTGAAACAGCAAAACAATGTAAAAAATGAATTCACAGCGGAGCGATATATAAACACGTCCGTACATCACACTTGCTTTTTCTTGAATTTGAGTTTTTACGCACACACTCCATCGTGCAGGCACAATCGGTGGTTGCGAGCCTGTAACGCGAGCTTTTAGTGGCAAGAATAGTCTTGGCAACACCACCAATCAAAATGTTGCCCAACCGTGCATCTCAACATGTTGCACAGCCTTGTATGAGAGGGTGGTGAAAACTCAGTTCATTCGAACCTAAATGTCGTTGGCAACACAGGTTGCAGGCTACTTCCGTTCGAACGCGATCGAACAACCAAAAGAAAAGGATAGTGTATATGTTAAAGATTTCGTGAATGTAAGTGTGAATGTATAGGTGAAAGTTAAAAATTAATTCGTGAAAGTCCGAGATGGTTTAAATGTAGAAGTTAAAGTTAACTCGCGAAAATCCGAGATATGTGAAATCGTATAACTGGAAAATGCAACATTTCCTTTTATGGTAATTTTTAAAGTTGAAAGCCAGCTATCTGCCTGGCAACAGGAAGATATAAAAAGGGCCCGAAGTACGATCAGCGGATCAGAAAGTAAAAATTTCGAGTGCGTCAGCTTCACCTCGCGTGTGAAAAAAAAAAATAAATAAAAGTTTTTTAAGTGTTTAAGTAAAGTGTTTTTTTGTGTGTTTGAAGTGAAGGTATATATGTTAGCACGCCACAAGTTGTTTACTTAAATAAAATGCACATTCCTGTATGCAATAAGATACAATATTGCACAAATGCAAGAATACACCAAAATGCACAAACAACGGGAACACAACACCTTCAGTCAATGAGGAATGCAGCGAACGGTGGGAATCGCACCGTCAGCATAATAACAACAGAAGCGGCGGCAGAACAGACGGCAGAACGGACGGCAGAATAAGTTAGATTTAAGAAACGATAATTGTAAAGAGTTAGTGCTAAGTTGAATGTGACTGAATAAAGGAGCTTGTCTCCCAAAAAATATTTTTTTAACAAGTTTGTGTTTTAATAAATTTAACTGGCGCCCGAGCAGGGACCGCCAGCGCGTATCGAAGTAGTTAGAGCCTGAAAACAAAAAAGTAAGGCCACGTGCGTGATTTTTAGTGCCCGAAAAACAAAAAGTACGGCTGACGAAAACAACGAATAGTGCGTAACTACGGATCAACAAGGAGAAGGAGAAGCTGCGCCGAGGGTCCCAAGTACCCACCGTTGGAAAAAGGACACACCCGTAAACGCGAAAAACCCATCTCTGCTGGCGGCCGAACGAATATGTTATTGACGTAAATATAGTAGTAATTAAGTGGAACAAAAATTTTATAGTTATTGAGAAATTATGTTATTAATGCTAAAAGAAAAAAATAAGATATAGGAAGTGAAGATATTTGTGAAAAGAAAGATAAGAAAGAAAATAATTAAAGTGAATAAAATATTACTAAGGAATATTGTGAAAAAAAGCAAAAAGTCTTAATAGAATTGTTTTATATTTCCGAGGGAAATTATTTACAAAGAGAAACTGTTCATAGTTAAAAAGAAGATGTATTATTCGAAAAATATTTGCGAAGAAAAGTGTTCAAGAAAGTAACGTAGAAGACGATTAATCAAGGAAGATTTTTATTTCAAATAAAATTCTAAAAATAAGAAAGAAAATATAGATGAATTGATACTTACGAAGGAGGTTATTGAAAAAGAAAAAAAAGAAGATAATATTTGCAAAACAAAAGAAAAAGAAAATATTTTTTAATTAGAAAAAAAAAGGAAGAAAAGAGGAAAAGATGACAAATTCAGCAGACGAACTTGCAGAACAGTTGAATCAATTACGAATTGAGTACGGGAATCGTAATCCCGGGGACAATAATCCCATAAGCCCCCCTGTAGCTCCAAATCCTTCTAACCCCGATCCCACTATGTTAGAATCGGTAGTTCGCGCGGTGCTCGAGCAAATGAACACGCCGAATATCACAGATTTTAGGGTAACCGAACCCAACGTAACTTTGACCTCAGGAAACATGAATGACCTAGACCGTATACCCGACATGGTGAAATGTTTACGCGAATTTTCGGGAAAACCAGGAGAGTTTAGCTCCTGGCGGAAAAGTGTTGACAGAATTTTGAAGGCCTATGAAGGGTTGAAGGATACACCTAAGTATTTTGCTATTTTACACACCATAAGGCACAAAATTGTCGGCGATGCCGACACTGCTCTAGAGTCGTACAGCACTCCACTAGATTGGAGTCAAATAAGAAAATGTTTGATGATGCATTACTCGGATAAGAGAGATATCGGTACTCTAGAGTACCAAATGACAACTTTGGCTCAGCGACAAGATGATATTCCAACCTTCTACCAGAAGGTTTACCAGCACCTATCACTTATCCTTGATAAGATTGCATGCCTCGATCTGGGGGATGAGGCAATTATAGCGATGACAAATTCCTATCGAGACAAGGCCCTCGATACATTTGTACGAGGACTCAATGGTGATTTACCCCGTCTTCTTAGCATTCGAGAAACTACAACTCTGCCTCAGGCTTTAAATTTGTGCCAAAAATTGGACAATATGTCCTTCCGCATGAATCATGCACACAATGTAAATAAATATTTAAACCAACCCCCACCGCGGCCAGCGCGACAGGTCATTAACAACAACAGACCCTTTTATCCCGAATTAACGTACTCTGTACCGCAACGTTACAATTATCCTTCACGGTACAATAATAATAATTATAATAATAGACCGGTTGATACACCGCCTAGATATCAACCGAACCGAGGCTTTACTAATACCTTTAACAACCAACCGAATTACAATTCCCAAACTAGGAATGCGAGCTTCGGAAATCGCCCACAACAACAATACGGGTCAGGATATAATAATCGTCCTAATTTACCCCCTAAACCCCCGGTTCCTATGGAAGTGGACCCTTCCATACAGACTCGGCAAGTGAATTATCAAAATAGGCCCAATGCCAACGCACACTCCCAACCACAAAAACGTCCACCCAACTCTCAGCAATCTCACCCTCCGAATAAGTTGCAAAGAAATTACCATGCAAATGCGGGAATGCCATATGCAGGAGATTACGCAGGAGAACCATACGCCGATCAGAGTTACTCTGATAATTATTATAATAATTACGAGACGACACAACAAGACGAACAAGCGGACTCTGCTAAAACCGAACCCGATCTGATCAATTTTTTAGATTAACGCCGTCCTCGCTCCCATACTATGAATTCACTACGAGGCGCGGGGACACGGTAGACTTCCTGATAGATACAGGATCCAATAAGAATTATATTCAGTCTACCAGAATAAGAAACCCTATACCAAATAAACCATTCAAGGTGGAATCCGTTGCAGGTACCATCGAAATAACGCATCACGCGTTCATAGACGTATTCGGACCGAATATCGAAAAAATTAAATTTTATATTCTGCCACCTCTTAATTCCTTCCACGGAATTATCGGCAACGACACTTTGAGGAAGCTCAAAGCAATAATAGATACTGAGAAAAGTATCATGACTATCTTTCCAGGTATTACTATCCCACTCAAACAGAGAGTATCGCGACAAGTTAATAATGTGGAAGTGGAAACTCCACATCTTTCCGAAAATCAACAAAGAAAAATAAATAATATAATCGCAGGTTGCCCAAATTTGTTTTCCGATCCTGACGAGAAACTCACCTTTACTACTGTAGTCCAAGGCGAAATCAGAACGACCACTGATGACGCTGTGCACTCCAAACCTTATCCCTACCCCATGGCACTAAAGGAAGAAATTGAGAAACAGGTAGAAGAGCTCCTCGACAATGGTATAATAAGAAAGTCCAAATCCCCATACAACTCACCCGTGTGGATAGTTAATAAAAAATCCGATGCGTCCGGCGAAAAGAAATATCGCATGGTTATCGACTACCGTAAACTTAACTCGGTGACTGTTCCAGACAAATACCCCATTCCCGAAATTAACGAGGTCCTGTCGAATCTAGGCAACAATAAACTATTTACAGTAATAGACTTAAAGAGTGGATTTCATCAAATACCACTACGTGAATCGGATATAGAAAAAACCGCATTCTCCGTTAATAACGGAAAATATGAATTCCTGCGCTTACCCTTCGGGCTGAAAAATGCCCCGGCGACGTTTCAGAGAGCTTTAGATGACATTCTGCGGCAACATATAGGAATAAGATGCTATGTTTACATCGACGACGTGATAATTTTTGGAAAAAACGAAGAAGAACACCTTAAAAATTTAGAACTAGTATTTAAAACCTTAGAAAATGCTAATATGAAAGTGCAGTTAAATAAATGTGAATTTGCAAAAAAGGAAGTAGAATTTTTGGGATATATTGTTAGCTCAGAGGGAATAAAGACCAACCCAAAAAAGGTGGAGGCGGTTGCGAAGTTCCCAATTCCCCGCAATCTGAAAGAATTAAGATCCTTTCTGGGAATGTCAGGATATTACAGACGATTTATTAAGGACTACTCGAAAATTGCCAAGCCCCTGACAGCACTCCTTAGAGGAGATGCTGGTAACGTTTCAAAACGTAATTCTAGAAAAATAGAGATTCAACTAAACGAAGAAGCCATAGAAGCATTTAACAAAATTAAGAGTACCCTAGTTTCAGAGGACATAGTCCTAGCTCACCCAAATTTCGACAAGGACTTCGAACTAACTACGGACGCCTCTAACTTCGCTATAGGAGCAGTCCTATCGCAGGATAATCGCCCTATAACTTTTATCTCCAGGACACTTAACAAGACAGAGGAAAACTATGCGACCAATGAAAAAGAGATGCTTGCCATAATTTGGGCTCTAAATACGCTAAGAAGTTATTTGTACGGATCAAAAAAAGTGAAGATAATTACCGACCACCAACCTCTAACCTACGCCCTTAGCCACAAGAACGCAAATAGCAAAATGAAGCGGTGGAAATCAATATTAGAAGAATACAACCATGAACTAGTTTATAAGCCCGGTAAATCAAACGTGGTAGCAGATGCCCTCTCTAGAATACCAAGCGAAATTAACTCACTCACGCCTACTATCCATAGCGGCGATAGTTCAAACCATAACCTAATACCCTGTAGCGAAGTACCCATAAATGTTTTTAAAAACCAAATTTTTCTTAAAGAGGCAGAAACTCCATCTTACCAATTTAAAATTATTTTCCCTACTGTCCATCGTCATATTATCGAAGAAATAGAATTCAACGAGCAAAATATCATAGCACTGTTCAAGAGATATCTGAATCCTTCAGTTATTAATGGAATATGCACGAGCGAGAATATAATGGGAATTATTCAAAATATCTACCCACAACACTTTAGCAACTACAAGTGCAGATACACCCAAAAGGTTGTAGACGATATTACTAATGAGCAGGAGCAGGAGGAAATTATCCTTAGAGAACACCTGAGAGCTCACAGGAGCGCGAAGGAGAATAGGATCCAGATCCTCGAAAAGAGCTATTTTCCAGGAATGATAAATAAAATTAGGCGGATTATAACGAACTGCACGGTGTGTAAAGAAAATAAATACGAAAGACATCCCAATAAGCCAAAACTAGCGGCAACACCATTGCCGACTTTTCCAGGTCACACGGTACATATAGATATTTTTTTAACGGAAGGAAAAAGGGTTATGACCGCTTTAGATAAATTTACAAAATATGCAGTAACAAAGATGTTGAATAGCAGGGCCATAGAAGACGTTAGAAGACCTTTAAGGGATATTTTGTTCTCTTTCGGCGTTCCAAGAATAGTAGTAATCGATAATGAGCCATCACTCAACTCTCGCTCAATCATGTTTATGATGAAGGACGAATTAGGGATCGAGGTGTACACCACACCACCCTACAGTAGTCAAGCAAACGGACAAGTGGAGAGATTCCACTCCACACTAACGGAAATAATGCGCTGTATAAAGGATAATGGCGGACATAGAAATTTCGAAGAGCTTCTGGAAAGATCCGTTTCGGAATATAACCATACTATCCATACAGTTACAGGAAAAAGACCGGTAGACCTATTCTTTTGTAGAAACGTGACTTTTACACCAGAGGATATAGAAAGAACGCGACAAAACAATTTGCAAAAACTTGCTCAGAAGCAAAGAAAGGATATGGAATTCCATAATAAGAGTAAACACGAAACTAAGACATACTTACCCGGACAAATAATTTATGTTAAGAGAAATAGGAGATTAGGTACTAAACTTAGTAAACCATATAGTAAGGAAATAGTTAGAGAAGATAGAAATAGTACAGTTATAACAGAGAAAGGTCAGGTAGTACACAAAAGCAGGATACGAAACTAACAAGAGACAAATTTCATTTCAGACTCCTATTTATTCGACTATGCCTCGCAGAGGTAAAGATATTTGACTATTCCAATACGCAACTAGTTACGATAGAAAAGGGGACTACTAAACTACAAACCGGAACATTTAGAATTATACACGAAATTGACATCGACAAATATGAAGATATCCTGAAGGACATCGAATCCAAATCACAAATTAAGGACATCTCCAGGAATCCAAACTATCCATTCATATCCCTCCTTATATCCCAAATACGAGTCCATTTAAATAATTTGAAAACAGAAAGAAGACCAAAACGGTCACTTAACTTCATAGGCAGTGCGTGGAAATGGATTGCAGGAAATCCGGACCACGAGGATCACGAAATTGTAATAAGTAAACTAAACAATGTCCTTGAAAATAACAATAACCAATTACTTATAAATAAACTTACAATAGAAAAAATAAACGAAATTACAAATATTACCAATAGTATAACCAAAGAATTAAAAAATGACAAAAATAAGGAAGTAGAAGCTTTTTTGAAATTAAAATATAAATTGGAAATTTTAAAAGACGAGATCGTAAATATCGCCTATGCGATACATTGGGCAAAAGCTAATATAATCAACTCGTACATTATGTCGAGTGAAGAAATAGACATTGCAAAACAAATATTTGACAAAGACGATATCCCATTCGTAAATTTAGATGAAGCTCTTGAATTCTCCGAAATAAAAATAGCAACTAATGGAAAAATTATAATCTACATCATAAGTTTGCCCACAGTAGGAAACCAAACATGTAAAAAAATAGATATCAGAGCAGTCAAAAAAAATAACACAATTTTTAAAATAAATTTTAATACAATACTGGACTGCAAAAATACCCTGTATGGTATAATTAAACCATGTAAAAAATACAACTCTCTCCAAATTTGCCCTAGAAATAGTTTATTAGACATAAGTACAGACTATTGTATAAGTAATCTGCTGAGAAGCCGCCCGCCAAACTGCACAATAACCAACAGCCATCATATTCCCGAAATAGAAGAGATTCCACCAGATATCATATTTTTGAATAATTTTGAAGGAAAAATACAAATTGACGAAAAATTAACACCTCTGAACGGCACATTTCTAATACATTACAATAATGCTACAATTAAAATTAACGGGAACGAATTCTCTAATGCGGAACTAACCAGCAATCCCCTGCCCGCCATACTTCAACCTTTATCGGAATCAAATAATACCGAAGAAATACTGTCTCTACAAATGTTAAAACAGTTAAATGTGAACAATATAAAAGAAATCGGCTATCTGGAGTCGACAAGTCAAATTAAACACGCTCTTAGTATCAGCCTTATCACAATTTTAATAATCATTACCCTAACTTTATTGAGAAAATTATGGCCGAAAAAAAGTATCGACCAAAAGCCAACTATCGAACTAACTGAAGCTGCAATGGAAGGAATTAATCAAATATTTGCAAGAACGAACACTTCAAACGAGGACGTTTGAATCTCAGGGGGGGAGCTGTTAGCACGCCACAAGTTGTTTACTTAAATAAAATGCACATTCCTGTATGCAATAAGATACAATATTGCACAAATGCAAGAATACACAGAATATATATGCCTATTAGTATTTAAGTGTTCAATATGAAAAATTAAATTAAATAAATGTTTTCCTTTTTTTTAATAAATTAAATAAATGTGCTCTTTTTTGTTTGTGTGCAAAAGGAAATTTTCGAACACCAACGCCAAGGCGAAGGGAGTAGATAAAACCCCGTCTTAGACTTGAGGAACTGGAGGTAAGTCCAATGAAAAAAAAAAAAAGAACAAAAAAAAAAATTATTATATGAGTAAAAATATAGGAATTCCTTTTGGCTGGCATGGGCGTACATATGTATGTAAGTAAATGTACAAAGTACAAACATGCATACATACATATGTCCGAATATACATGCATAACAGAAGAAGGAAAACAATATGAAAATTAATTTAATTTAATTTTAATCTGATTATATAATACATCTAATCACATACTTAATATATATTTCAAACATAGGTCGCCACAAAAGGACCTCCTCTAAGTCCAAGTTTGGAGCAAAATCATTGGTTTGCAGCGGAAAACACGTAAGGCACACATACACAAAAACGTATACATATTGGGATTGGTGGTAACACGCACAAACATACGCATTGGATGAACATAAAACAAATATACATAATTCATACGAGCATACCAACAAGAAAGGGTGGTAACAAAGTAATACAGCAACAACAACAGGAAAACGAAGTAACATTTACAGACATAAAGGTAATTGGCCAAATCTTGGGCATCAAGCTCCAGAAACATCTGGCACAGCTAATTAGTGGGTCGACGGCCGACACACTTAAATTATACATACATACATTTATATACAAGTAAATCTCACGGAGATACATACATACATATACTGGGAACAGTCGCAAGGCAGCGAGTAGGCATACATACATATACGGTGATATTTGAGAAGCGGAGCGGAAGATTGGCGAAGATCCGCTCAACGCTAAGCTCTACACCAACGAGAAAACGACGAGGAGAACAACATCAGAGGGAATGGCGAGATTTTGACTGGCAGCGGATTATATACACGAATATATGTATATATATACATATATACTTACATATATAAATAATTTTTTTTTGCATAGCTATTTTTCTCCGTTTTTTTTTTTTTTATTCCATTTTTCTTTTAATTAATTCTTAGATTTTGTTGGTTAATTTTGTTAGTTCGAGTTTTAGATAATTTTTATAAATCAAGTCTCTTTTAAAGAGTTAGCGTCCCATTTTTGCTGCGGTGGATCACTACTTCTATCTTTTTTTTTGTTGCACACATACCTTTTTTTTTTTTTTTTGATCTTTCTTTCGCTTTAGTTTCCTCATATATTCATATATTCCTTTTAATATAGACATTTTTCTTACATGCATCTTTAATGATTTCCGATTTTCACCTTCACCCATTTTCCATTAATTTCCACCACAACTATAGTTTTTTTTTTTTATAGATAAATTTTTTTACGCGGTTTTTATCATTTTTTTATTAGCCCACCCAAATTAAATTCCCTTAGTTCAGTTATATCCGCATAGTTCACTTTTATTTTCTTTGGTTTAATTTGATATGATTTCTTCTTTTTTTTTTTTTGCCTGACTTTCCAACCACAGCTTAAATTGACCCACTCGCTGCCCGCTAATACGAGTGAGTTGGTGTCCAATAAAAAGAAAATCAATCACCTATTAGGTGTAAGCATATGTATGTACATACGTATATTTGCACATTATTCTTTTCACAGGTTCCCCTCGCCGCCGCGGCCGGTACCGACCGCGTTGGAGTAACCATAAGGTGAGTGATATACATACAGACATGTTTCTCTGCTCATTTACATACCTATTTATGTATCCATTATTGTTTGTTTGGTTTGGGTACATTGATATACATACGTACATACATACGAAAGCGTGCACAATAGAGATTAGGTTATTTTAGATAGTGGGCATTTCCATGAGTAAAGCAAATTCTTGCAAATTTAGATAAAGTCTTTTGTGTATTTTTTTTTTTGAGTTAACGATTAAACTTGTAGTATATTTTTTTTGGAGCTCAAGATCCCGTTAATGAAGTTCTAAATATTCGGATTATATTGAAAAGGGATTTTTTTTTTGCAATTTCTAGGTTTAAGAAAATGAAGAAAAATATATGTACATATGTATGAATTTTTAATTGTAATAAAAATTGGTTGTTTTATGAAGTTGAAATTTGGTTGAGAAATTGTTTTTTTTTTTTGAAATAATGGAGAACTAAATATTAATCTCTTTGGTGTGGGTGTTGTTCCTGGGCGGTAAAGGGGACATGAGAGTAACGATGGGGTGACGGACTGACAACGACTTTTTCGACAACTCACTGACTTACATATGTCAGGATTGGGGGCGCTGTAAGAAAATACGGAGTCAACACAGCGCCCATGGTTTCACGTTTTATACGTTGAAGAGGGTGGGCAGACTCCACCTGACAGGACAGGCCTTCTTCCTTCCACTATCTTCTTCTTTCAGATATTCAGGTTATCCATATCCATCATGTTACAGGCATGATTATAAATTTTTTTTATGTAGCTGTTAGTAGGAGAGTGCTGCTAACCCACCCCACCGACGAGCTAAGCCAGGGCTAGCTAGCATGCCTACCAGCCACTCACTCCTACAGGCAAACAGGCGGTTACATAACAATGGCGCCCAACGTTATGCCAAACCTCATTATCAATTTTTATTGGTAACCCGATGATCTTTTTAATTTTTAAATTTTTATTTCTTCAATTAGTTTTCTTTACTTTTTTGCCTTTTTTTTGTTTTCTTCTTCTTCTAAGTTATTCTAAATTTTTCAGTCTTTGACAATTCTGTCCGGACAGATATCATGATGACAGCGTCTCGATTGACCAGTCAGTTGCGGCATGTGTCACCATGAAAAATGTGGGGGGTGTACTGACTCACCCCACAGAGTTCCTTAACTGGGCTTCCGAGCTTGGTTAAGTGGTATCTGGGAGTTGAGGTAGTACATGGGGTGAAGTTTTTTTTGTATTTTTATTTTTTTGTAATATTATTTGAGCTACCCAGGGGTTGTTCCAGCAACAACTACTAGTGAGGTTCAAAAATGCTACAAGGGGGTGAGGGGTAAATTAATTTGTTTGTAAAAGGGGGGGGGGTGTGAAGTGTTGAAACCGTGCATAAGTGTTAGCGACGTGCATAGCAGTGCACACTTCACAGAGTTTAAAATTATTATTTTTTTTTTACGAGACTGGACGGATGACAATAGGACGAAAAACTCCCATAATGACCTCGCCAGGACAACACCACCGACACACCGGGAAACTACATACATCTACATCCATTTATTAATATATTTAAAATTTTTTATTATACCACATATCTCATTTTAATTACCACGTATATACTATTTTTACATACTTACACATACATATATATTTATACACGTTTATTTCTTTACATTTTTTTTTGTAATAAAAATATTTAAAAATTTTTTTTATAAAAATTTTTTTTGAATTTGAAATATTGATTTTTGCTTACGGGGTGGTGTTAAGTATATAAGTATATATACATAAATACCAACATATGCATATTTATTGTGTGATTACTTTGCAAACAAAATTTATTTTTTTTTATTTTGAATTTTTGATTTTCCCTAGTGAAAGTCTTTGATGTTCGTAATTTTTTTAAGCATAAATTCTTTAAATTTTCTTTAAAATTACTTAGATTTTAAAAGTTTAATTTTAGATTTTATTTGAATTTAAATTTTTTGGTTGTAGTTTTCTCACTCTATTTGAATTTTTACTTTTGAATTCACACTTTCTGATTCTCTTACCTTTTTTTATTCGGTTTAATAAATTTTACTTATATTATTCTCATTAGTAATATTTTTGCTTTTGAATTGCGAATTTATTATTGTTATTTTTTTTGTATTCAGTTTTTTTTCGTTATTAATTCTATACTCTGAAATTTTTCATGATTGAATTTTTAAATCTAATTGAATTCCTACTGGATTTTTATTATATTTAGATTTTATTTTTGAGCTTTTAAGTCTTATTTAATATTACCCCAACTTTTATTTGAATAACATTTTTTTTGATTATATATTTTTTTTAATTGTTAAGTTTCAATAATTTAGAATTTTATTTAAATTTAGTTTTTTTTACTTTTGAGTGAATATTTATTTTGATTTTGAAACCCTTTTATAGTTTTTGTAATTTTTTTTATTTTCTTTAAGTTTTATTTAGATCTTTACTTAAATAAATTTCTTTTAACTTAATTTCTTTGATGAATTTTTAATTTATTGGAATTTTTTTGAATTTTCATATATAAATTTTGTTAAGCCTTAAAAAGCAAATTCTTTTTGATAAACTGGGGATTTTGCGGAAAAAAGTCAAATTGTCAACATACTCTTCATGCAATATGCAGTGATATTTTGGAATTTAGACTAAATGGTACAACCAAATCAAAAAGAATTACTCCGATCTGACTGCTAGTTTTTTTTTATAGCCGTCTCAAACTCAGTACTTGTATGTTTTACCGAACCAACTTAATTTAAACCTAAGAATTTCAAAACGAATAATCTTTTATTATGTGAGCTAACGTTTTTCTTTTTATTTTTTATTTAAAGTAGGATATTTCAGTCTACTAAAATTGAAAAAATAAACTCTGCAGAGACTTAAGTTTTTTTTTTTTGTTTATTTTTATGAACATATAACAAAAATCCCTTTTTTCTCCAAACATTTGGACCTGTAATTTTAGCGCCACTTGCCTCCAGTTGGAAATCACTACTAATACATTGTTTCATATCTGTTTTTACATTTTTAATCAATTTCAAGTGCCCCCAGGTGCCCCTTTTCAATTTATTGTATTATACAGTACAACATTTTTCAGCTAATTGATTCGCGACTCAATTCTGATAAGGCTCTTTTGTTTAACATAACTCAAGAACCACTAGTCGGATTTTGTTTAAACAAATTTATAAAAATCAAGAATTACTAGTACTTTCATCTGTTTATATAACGCTTCGCTATATAGGCAACAGTTTCCCAGTTATAAATAAATGTATGGAGAAAAAAAAATATTTTTTGCCTAAAAATAATTTTTTTTTTTTTTAATTCATAAAAAATCGAAAACGGTAAAAAAGTTCAAAGTCCTATTATTTTCACGTAAAGTCGCATAACCTATGAACAAAATGATACATAAATCAAGAAAATCGATGAACGCGTTTCGCTTTTATTCACAATTAAGTACAGGTATGGATTAAAAATTATTTTTATTTTTTACTATAGGTCCAAGGGAGGTACCCCTAGGGAGTGGCCGATTTCAATTATTTTTTGTACCGTCAATGCCCTTTATGAGGGTAATTGATATGCGAAGTTTCGTAAAGATATCTTACTTTTTTGAGCTGAAATTAAAATTTGTATTTAAATTTTTTTTTTAATTTTTTACTATAGGTCCAAGGGAGGTACCCCTAGGGAGTGGCCGATTTCAATTATTTTTTGTACCGTCAATGCCCTTTATGATGGTAACTGATATGCAAAGTTTCGTGAAGATATCTTACTTTTTTCGGCTGAAATTAAAATTTGTATTTAAATGTTTTTTTTTAATTTTTTACTATAGGTCCAAGGGAGGTACCCCTAGGAGTTGACCGATTTCAACCATTTTTGGAAATTTTCTTAACTAGCTCATATATAACCTGTCTGCAAAATTTCAAAGCCCTACGACAACTCCTTCTATTTTTTTCCGCTGAATGTATGGAAGCTTCCCCACTGTGCGCCGGTACCGACCGCGTTGGAGTAACCATAAGGTGAGTGATATACATACAGACATGTTTCTCTGCTCATTTACATACCTATTTATGTATCCATTATTGTTTGTTTGGTTTGGGTACATTGATATACATACGTACATACATACGAAAGCGTGCACAATAGAGATTAGGTTATTTTAGATAGTGGGCATTTCCATGAGTAAAGCAAATTCTTGCAAATTTAGATAAAGTCTTTTGTGTATTTTTTTTTTGAGTTAACGATTAAACTTGTAGTATATTTTTTTTGGAGCTCAAGATCCCGTTAATGAAGTTCTAAATATTCGGATTATATTGAAAAGGGATTTTTTTTTGCAATTTCTAGGTTTAAGAAAATGAAGAAAAATATATGTACATATGTATGAATTTTTAATTGTAATAAAAATTGGTTGTTTTATGAAGTTGAAATTTGGTTGAGAAATTGTTTTTTTTTTTAAATAATGGAGAACTAAATATTAATCTCTTTGGTGTGGGTGTTGTTCCTGGGCGGTAAAGGGGACATGAGAGTAACGATGGGGTGACGGACTGACAACGACTTTTTCGACAACTCACTGACTTACATATGTCAGGATTGGGGGCGCTGTAAGAAAATACGGAGTCAACACAGCGCCCATGGTTTCACGTTTTATACGTTGAAGAGGGTGGGCAGACTCCACCTGACAGGACAGGCCTTCTTCCTTCCACTATCTTCTTCTTTCAGATATTCAGGTTATCCATATCCATCATTTTACAGGCATGATTATAAATTTTTTTTATGTAGCTGTTAGTAGGAGAGTGCTGCTAACCCACCCCACCGACGAGCTAAGCCAGGGCTAGCTAGCATGCCTACCAGCCACTCACTCCTACAGGCAAACAGGCGGTTACATAACAATGGCGCCCAACGTTATGCCAAACCTCATTATCAATTTTTATTGGTAACCCGATGATCTTTTAAATTTTTAAATTTTTATTTCTTCAATTAGTTTTCTTTATTTTTTGCCTTTTTTTTGTTTTCTTCTTCTTCTAAGTTATTCTAAATTTTTCAGTCTTTGACAATTCTGTCCGGACAGATATCATGATGACAGCGTCTCGATTGACCAGTCAGTTGCGGCATGTGTCACCATGAAAAATATGGGGGGTGTACTGACTCACCCCACAGAGTTCCTTAACTGGGCTTCCGAGCTTGGTTAAGTGGTATCTGGGAGTTGAGGTAGTACATGGGGGTGAAGTTTTTTTTGTATTTTTATTTTTTTGTAATATTATTTGAGCTACCCAGGGGTTGTTCCAGCAACAACTACTAGTGAGGTTCAAAAATGCTACAAGGGGGTGAGGGGTAAATTCATTTGTTTGTAAAAGGGGGGGGGGGGTGTGAAGTGTTGAAACCGTGCATAAGTGTTAGCGACGTGCATAGCAGTGCACACTTCACAGAGTTTAAAATTATTATTTTTTTTTTACGAGACTGGACGGATGACAATAGGACGAAAAACTCCCATAATGACCTCGCCAGGACAACACCACCGACACACCGGGAAACTACATACATCTACATCCATTTATTAATATATTTAAAATTTTTTATTATACCACATATCTCATTTTAATTACCACGTATATACTATTTTTACATACTTACACATACATATATATTTATACACGTTTATTTCTTTACATTTTTTTTTGTAATAAAAATATTTAAAAATTTTTTTTATAAAAATTTTTTTTGAATTTGAAATATTGATTTTTGCTTACGGGGTGGTGTTAAGTATATAAGTATATATACATAAATACCAACATATGCATATTTATTGTGTGATTACTTTGCAAACAAAATTTATTTTTTTTTATTTTGAATTTTTGATTTTCCCTAGTGAAAGTCTTTGATGTTCGTAATTTTTTTAAGCATAAATTCTTTAAATTTTCTTTAAAATTACTTAGATTTTAAAAGTTTAATTTTAGATTTTATTTGAATTTAAATTTTTTGGTTGTAGTTTTCTCACTCTATTTGAATTTTTACTTTTGAATTCACACTTTCTGATTCTCTTACCTTTTTTTATTCGGTTTAATAAATTTTACTTATATTGTTCTCATTAGTAATATTTTTGCTTTTGAATTGCGAATTTATTATTGTTATTTTTTTTGTATTCAGTTTTTTTTCGTTATTAATTCTATACTCTTTGAAATTTTTCATGATTGAATTTTTAAATCTAATTGAATTCCTACTGGATTTTTATTATATTTAGATTTTATTTTTGAGCTTTTAAGTCTTATTTAATATTACCCCAACTTTTATTTGAATAACATTTTTTATGATTATATATTTTTTTTAATTGTTAAGTTTCAATAATTTAGAATTTTATTTAAATTTAGTTTTTTTTACTTTTGAGTGAATATTTATTTTGATTTTGAAACACTTTTATAGTTTTTGTAATTTTTTTTATTTTCTTTAAGTTTTATTTAGATCTTTACTTAAATAAATTTCTTTTAACTTAATTTCTTTGATGAATTTTTAATTTATTGGAATTTTTTTGAATTTTCATATATAAATTTTGTTAAGCCTTAAAAAGCAAATTCTTTTTGATAAATTTGTTTTGATTAAGCCCTACAAAGCAAATTCTTTTTGATAAACACACGAATTTTTATTTGAAGTTTCTTGTGAATTTTGATCCCTTTTGTTTAGTTACTACAATTATAAAGCCTTGGTTTTAATTTTTGAATTTAATTTTTAAATTTATTTTTTTGTTTTGAATTCTAGATATAGTTTTTATTTTGATTGATCCTGAAATTTTTAAACTTGTTGAGGTTTATTTGACTGGAATTTTGGAAATTTTCCGGGTTTGAAATATCGATTTTATTTCAATAAAATTCTAGTGGAAAATTGTTGAACGTTCACTGGTTTATTGTGTTTTTTTTTGTTGTCTTCCAATTTTCTTTTTTTTTATATTTGTTTTTGGTTTTCTTTTCGGTACGTTCGTTTGGTGTTCGATTCGACCTGCAATCTCGTGTTTAGGTCATTTCTGGGTGAATGTCTGACCAATCTGATAGGGAGGAAAGAATTGTTGGTCATTTGGGTTTGTTTGCTAGGGGTAGACCATATACGCTCAGTGTTGCACGTGCGCTCGAAAACCAAGGAGTTGCTTTAGGAGCAGGATTAGCTGAAGGGGGTTTTGAGAGCGAAGCTAGTGTGTCACATTCTGAGCAGGAGGCAAGCAATCAATCCCTGAATACTTTAAGTGTTTATAAGAAGATCGACGAGATTTTTAAGATGTCCCTAAACGAAGGAGTGGGTGCTGAGGCGAACGTTGGTTTGGCGGACGGCGAGAATCTGCCTGGTGGTCATGTTCCTGCTTCTGTTCCTGCCAATGGGGAAGCCTTAGTCGAGCAACTGAGCCGTATGATGGCTATGATGGCTCAACAAGGTGACTTAATGGCTCAGTGCACGAACGAAGTAAGGAGCATGAAAACCAATGTGGCGAACCTCAGCGGACGCGTAGCTGAAATTGAGACGTCTGCAGCTCAGTCGCTTGGCCACCGTTCCGCTCATGCATCTACACCGGATAATAGGGATAACAGGAATAGGGAAGAAAACAATACGGTAGTGCTCGGATCAAGTGGATGGAAAAGGCCGAACTTAGAAAAATGGCACATCAAATTCGACGGCACTGATAAAGGAATGACGGTAGAAAGTTTTATTTTTAGGGTTGAGAGAATGCGGGAGCAACACCAAATATCGCACCAACAGCTCTTTTCTGACTTCCACTGCCTCGTGGCGGGTTCTGCTCTGAAGTGGTACTGGCAGGTGCTCGAAGATCACTCGGAGGATTCGAACTTCGGATACTTCGAGTTGAGGGCGGAACTGCTGGCCCACTTCAGAAGTACAGAATCCGACTACGAGGTAATTAGGCAAATAATGGAGCGAAAGCAAGCCGCACAAGAAAGTTTTGATGAATTTTACGGTGAAGTTCATAATCTCACGTTTAGGTTACGCAAGAAGATACCGGAAAAAGAATTAGTAGGGATTATTAAAGGCAACTTGAAACCATATTTAGCAAATTTGACTTTTGCTTCTAGAATGGACACACTAGCCGAGCTAAAGGCTGAGTGCAAAGGGGCAGAAAAGGTTATTAGGGAAAACAAGACGAGAAGTAAAGGCATTAGTGAGCTGACTTATGTTGAAGATGAGGCAGGTTACCATCAGTCAGTGGAAGCTATAAATGCTCCAGCCCGAAAGGCTTTTAAAAGTACTGACCAAAACAACCAACTGTCTGGGTTTCGAGGCAATGCAAACCATCTCAGCGTACCGCCGTCTGCACCTGTGAGCAATTCCAGCCAGACCATCAGTGCTTTCTGTCCCTCACCCTTTCATTTGATGTTGTGTTTTACGTGTGGGATGCCGGTTGATCACTTCAAAAGACATCCGGCAGAAGCGAAAAAAGAGGGTAGTTGCAAGTCTAATTTTCACGACATGCTTTGTTTTTCTTGCGGCAAGGATAACTCTTTTTGTGTGTATAGATCGCAGCAGGAAAACAGGAAACTGGCGGAGATGACCGGGGTCCTCAGCCAGGAGAAAAACCCGGACTACCACCAATGAAGATTTTAAAAAGAGGAGAAGAGAATGAAGATAGACAGGGAGAATTAAGTGACGATAAACAGAAAGTACACATGAACTTACATGAAAGGAAGTTAAAATATGAAGAGGCAAGAAGGAGAATTTTTTGTGAGGCTATAGTAGAGAAGAAGAGACTGAGAAATTTCAAGAAGATAGCAAAAATGAGAGATAGGAGAAAAATGTATAAGAGAATTCATAACAAAATAGTCGCTACAATTGTTACGATCACAGGGGATAATAGGTGTTTTGCACAAACGAATATAGGAGGAAAAGAAGTGTTTGCCTTATTAGATTCAGGCGCAGGTGCTTGCTGCCTTGGAAAAAATGCAGAACAATTTTTGGAAGGAAAGGAAGATAAAATAATCCCAGTGATAAACCATAATATTAGAACCGCAAACGGTGCAGAAACCGCAGTTAAGGGCGTTATAACGTTACCAGTCCTGTGGGACGGCATGAAGAAGGACTTAGAGTTTTTGATAGTTCCAGGATTACAGCAAGAGGTGTATTTAGGTATCGACTTTTGGAAGGCATTTGATCTAAATGTTGTAAGTAAGAGAATTACTCCTACCAATCCCAAGCCACCGTTGCAGAGCTCGTACCCAGCGAGGGTGACCTTTCGTTTGACGCAGTGCAACATACCTTGACCCCCGATCAAACCGTGGCTTTAGAGAGAGTGAAGGCACAGTATCCGTCTTTTGCTGTCTTAGGTTTAGGTAAAACAGATTTAGAACAACTCGTTATTGAGGTAATAGATGAAAATCTTCCGGTGAAACAAAGACATTACCCTATATCGCCCGCAATACAGAAGTTAGTTTACGCCGAATTAGATAGAATGCTGAGTATGGGAGTAATTGAAGAGTCCAACAGTAGCTGGAACTCGCCTGTTTCACTGGTGATTAAGGGGACCAAAAATCGTTTATGCCTTGATGCACGTAAAGTAAACGAAAGAACCATCAAAGACGCATATCCGTTGCCTAACATTGATGGTATTCTTAGTCGGCTACAGAACACGAGATATATATCAGCCATAGACTTAAAAGATGCATTTTGGCAAATACCCTTAGAGATGAAATCTAGGGAAAAGACAGCATTTACCGTGCCAGGTAGACCTGTCTACCAATTCACTGTGATGCCTTTTGGTTTGTGCAACGCGGCACAGCGTATGTGTCGTTTAATGGACAAGGTTATACCCGCTTCTTTACGTGAATGTGTGTTTGTGTATTTAGATGATTTGTTAGTGTGTTCAGAAGATTTTTCGTCTCATATATGTTTGTTGGAAAAGGTCGCTCGGTGTTTACGCGATGCTAAGCTGACGATAAACGTAGAAAAGAGCAAGTTTTGTTTTAAAGAGGTTCGATATTTAGGATATGTAGTGGGTGATGGTTGCATTCGTACGGATGCAAATAAGATAGCAGCTGTGAGGGACTTTCCAGAACCGAAAACGCCGAAACAATTACGACGGTTCCTGGGCATGTCAGGCTGGTACCGACGTTTTATCCAAGACTACGCAACCATTGCAGCACCGCTGCACGACTGCCTCACGAAAGACAAAATAAAGAAATTTGCCATGACAGACGATGCACGAAAATCTTTCGAGAAATTAAAGCAAAGTCTAATATCAGCGCCAGTGCTTACACACCCTGATTTTAATAAGCATTTTTACATTCAATGCGATGCATCTACGGACGGAGTGGGCGGGGTTTTATTTCAATTGGACGATGACAATAACACTGTGGAACAAATTTAGGTCAACAAAAGTTAACTCGGTTCTGAAAGTTAGGGGTGAAAATAGAGGCTAAATTAGAAGACCCGTATCGCGGCGTTTGCTTAGGTTAGTTCGAATTTGTTTTTAATCGACCTTTGAACTTTGCAGGCAAATGCCGATTTTCAGCATATTGTTTGTATGGTTTTTTTGCTATAACTCGTCGACTAATTGAGATTTTTAGTAGCAGCACATTGGCAGCGCAGTAGATACAAGCCCATTTACGGGTATAACATGCATAAAATATACCCGTGCAGATGCATTGCCCGACTTGACTGTATTTACATGATCGCCTATAACTTTTCCATTTTACCATGGATTTTCTTCGTTGATAGCTTATTTTTTTGCTAATAGAATGTAGCTTCACGTAAACGAGTAAAACCGAAGGTGAAAATTTTGGTTTTAAAGATATTGCCTGACAAAATCAATTTTTTCTTTAAAAAATCGAAAAAATTCAAATTGAATTATCAATATTTCAGAAACTATAAGAGGTAGAGAAAAATGTTATAGACCCCTTGTATAGGAAATTTAATTTTCTTTCGTTTGCTGTCCCTCTAACAAACAAATCTCAATTAGTCGACGAGTTATAGCAAAAAAACCATACAAACAGTATGCTGAAAATCGGCATTTGCCTGCAAAGTTCAAAGGTCGATTAAAAACAAATTCGAACTAACCTAAGCAAACGCCGCGATACGGGTCTTCTAATTTAGCCTCTATTTTCACCCCCAACTTTCAGAACCGAGTTAACTTTTGTTGACCTGAATTTGTTCCACAGTGTAATGAAAGACCTATTGCGTATATGTCGGCGGAACTGAATAAAGCGCAACGAAACTACAGCATCACGGAGCTCGAATGTTATGCGGCTGTACTAAGTGTCAAGAGATTTAGGCCATATGTTGAAGGTCTGCCATTCACAATTATCACCGATCATGCCAGCCTTAAGTGGCTCATGAACCAAAAAGATTTAGCCGGTAGATTGGCAAGATGGAGCCTCAAATTACAAGGGTTTAATTTTAACATCGAGCACCGCAAGGGAGCACAAAACGTTGTACCGGATACACTATCCAGAATGAATATGGAAGAATTAACTCCCAGTGAAAGAGTTATCGATATTTGTTTGCAATCGCCATTTTTCAACTCTGATGAATACGTTGAGCTAATAAAGACTGTGACAGAAAATGACGATAAACTACCGGACTTATGCGTATCGGACGGCTATGTGTATAAACGGACGCAATTTGACAGGGGGGACGAGCTTCAAGCGGACCAAGCCTGGAAGCTTTGGGTTCCGTCAGAATTGCGGCAAGGTTTGGTAGAGTCGTCTCACAGTTCGCTTTCCGCAGGTCATGGTGGCATCCATAAAACCTTAGCCAAAATACGTGAGAAATATTATTGGCCCGGCATGGTTGCAGATGTCTGTGCATATTTGAAAAATTGCGAAGTTTGCACAGCAAACACGACTCAAAATGTTTTTAAAAAGCCATTAATGGGAAAGCAACACATAACGGAACGACCTTTCCAACGTTTGTTTATAGATTTTATGGGTCCGTATCCTCGTACGTATGATGGTAATGTCTATGTGTTTGTTTGTCTTGACCATTTCTCTAAGTTCGTGTTCCTTAAACCTATGAGGAAAGCTACTTCAGCAGATGTTGTCAAATATTTAGAAAGAGAAGTTTTTCACATTTTTGGGGTTCCCGAATACTACATTCAGACAATGGAAAACAGTTCGTTTCTGAAACCCTTAAAAAATTTTCTAGAGAAGTATGGCACGACACACATAAAAACAGCATTCTACTCGCCTCAAGGGAATGCAGCTGAAAGGGTTAACCGATCAGTGCTACAAATAATTAGATCCTTTATAAAAGACAACCAGAAAAACTGGGATAGACATGTAAGCGATGCGGCGTTTGCACTACGCAGTGCAGTCCATTCCGCTATAGACATGTCACCATACTATGCCACCTTCGGTATGCCTATGATACAGCATGCTGCATCATATGAGCTATACCGAAGGCTTGGCTCGCTAAAAGACGTAGATTGCGAGGTTGAGGCACAAAATGATAGATTGCAACTTATACGTGATAAAATAAAGAAAGAGCTGAAGTTGGGACATGAGCGAAGTAAGAATGTTTATGACACGAGAAGTAGATATATAAAGTTTCAAATCGGACAAGTGGTATACCGTCGAAATTTTACTCAGAGTTCAAAAATTGATAATTTTAATGCCAAATTAGCACCTAAACAAATAAAGTGTGTAATCTTGAAGGCAATAGGCAACTCTATGTATGAACTAGGCGATTCTAATGGTAAGAAAATCGGGGTATACCACGCTAAAGATATTTTTGCGAAATAATCGTTATTTTATGTCTTTTTGTTGTGATTGGTTTAGTTTTTTTGTTGGATATACGTGTAGCTTTAACTTCTAGCAAGTAGTTATTTATCGGATTTGATGACATTTTTTTTTATAAACTGACTATGTATTTATTTATATTTCTTTTACAACTTGACTATTTGAGTATTATATCTTTTCCTTTCTTTTGGTACCTGATTATTGTTATATTTATTTACAGATTTATGTATTTATTATTTTTACTTATTTGTTATTTTTGTTTATTTAGCCATTTATTTACTTATTTATTTATTTATTTATATTTAATTAACTAGTCATTTTTTTATTTACACATTTTCTTACTGTGATATTTTTATTATTATTTTTATATCAGCCCATCTGTGATATATTTTTTAATAATAATTTATTTACATATATGGACGTATATATACTTAGCATATTTTTCCTTTAGCTTATTTCTCCCAGTGATTATAGGTTAGGATAAGAAAAATTATTAGTAAATGTTTATCTGTGATATGTAGGAATGTACGTTAAATGTTATATGTAAATAGTGACTATCCCGGCATTTGGTCGTGGGTCGAGGCCACACATTGGGCGGAAAGAATTAATAGGAAAGCTGCGTTTGAGGTTTTTATTTATTTATTTATTTATTTATTTATTTATTTATTTATTTGAATGCAAAGGTAATCTAAGTGTACACAAGTACTTACAAACTACTTAGAAGATAATGTGAAATAAAAATAAATTGAAATTGAAAATTCACAAAGTTATATTTTTAATTAAAAGCTTAAATTTAGCTCTGGAAGTTGAAAAATCAACAGAAAAGGAATTAGCAAGGCTGTTGAATTCATTGAGTGCTCGGAAAATAGGTGCATTTGAAGCATATAATGTTCGCACATTTTCAGTATAAAAAATATTACTATTCCGGAGAGTTCGGTGTGGAGTATGGAAACAAATACGTTCCAACAGGTATGGCGCGTCCACCACACCATTTATAATATCGAAGATGAAAATGAGCGACAAGGATGTTCTTCTGCACTGAAGAGATTTTAAATTAATAAGCATAGACCTAGCTTGGTATGAGGGAAGAGGAGCAGAGAAATTGAAATTCCTCAAAGCAAACCGAAGAAACGATTTTTGAACCCGTTCAATTCGATTAGCATGGATGGCATGATACGGTCTCCAAATGAAGGCTGCGTATTCTAATTTAGAACGAACTAGAGAAGTGAACAATAATTTAAGAGTGTAGGGATCAGTGAATTCCTGGCTGAAACGGCGAATAAAAGCCAACATTGAGTAGGCCTTTGCAATTATATAGTTTATATGGCTGCTAAAAGTAAATTTAGAGTCAAAAACTACGCCTAAATCAGTAATTTCGGTGCAAGTCTTGAGTCTTGATTCATTAATGTAATAACATGTAGGAATAATAGAGCGCGATTTGGAGAAAGAGGTATGAAGACATTTACTAATATTTAGCTGTAAGCCATTGGTAGAGCACCAATCTGCGAGTTTGTTTAAGTCTGACTGGATTTTGAAAGAGTCGGCAGCACTAGAGATTGTTGTGTAAAGCTTCAGGTCATCAGCATACTCTGAAAAAAAAACGTTGTAAATACAAAGACTTTTGCAGTTAAATGAACAACTTTCCGCAGTTGAAATGTGCCCAACAACGCTCCGTTGTTGTTTCAAAGATGCGAGCGTTTTTGATTCAAATACTTTTCGTATTTAAGTGAAAAACTTTTGCTTTTGAATTAACCGCAAAAGTTTTTGGTTGAAAAACGGGCACCATTGAAGCAAATACTTACGCATTTAAGTTAACCTCAAGAAAATTGTAAAAATAGTATTTTTTTTAATATAATAGATATTATTTTATTTTATTTTTTTATACATATAATATATGGCACGTTTTGTGCAATAGGGATTTAACTCAAAAAAAAAAATTTTTTGGGAAAACGCAAATAAAGTTTTATAATTTCAAATAGTTTCCTTCTACGGCTAACTACAAAATCACTTCTATTTCCGCCATTTTTATCTTTTTGAGTATTTTATAAGACTAGACCCAAAGGCACTAACCAGTTATTGAAATATATGGCAAAATCCCAGGAAATCGAAAATTTCGAGTTAAATCCCTATTGCATAAAACGGGCGATATGTATATTTACATATCGAGCCCTAACCGCCATAAAGTGTATCCAAAAAAATTATCGATTTTAGCATTTTCAAGGAAATCGATAACTTATTATAGTACGCATCAACCCCCAAAATTTCATAGACTTAGGGCCGGTTTCACCACCTCCGGTTAAGCACTTAACCAGAGATTTTTGCCCGGTGAACCAATTTATTTGACAGCTCGCCATACAATTTACGTCAAACTAACCAGCGATTAAATTAACCGCAGATTGTGAAACCGGCCATAAATAAATTTCAGGGCTGATTACCAACTTTATGAAAAGAAAATAAAAAAACCTCCTGTAAAATTTAATTTTTGTTGGATACACTTTTTGGCGGTTAGGGCTCGATATGTAGTAATATTAATACTAAGGCCCGCCGTCACCAAACGAACTTTAGTCATTCATCCATTCACCATTTCCAAACGCATCAGTACATCTGCAGACAACTCTCACGACATCAAAAAAAGCTGAGTTTATCAATAGATATTAGTTTTTGTTTAATTATTTTTTTTATTTATGTACATACATACATATGTATGTATATTACTTTCTTTATTTTATTTTAAAATTGAAACGAATTGAACGAATTTGAAAAATTTTGTTTATTTTTTAATTTTTTCTTTCAAATCCTTCTTTCTTTTTACTTAAAAAATGTTTAACAGCAAGCAAGTTTTTGAATCAACAACGCACGCCTTTGAATTAACTACGAAAATTTGTTGAATCAAAAACTTTGCCGTTAAAACAAATACTTTTGCTGTTGAATCAAATACGGAGATTCAACAGCGGAAAATTGTTGATTTAACTACGAGTATTTTTTTCAGAGTATAGAAGAAAATTACAGCTTTTAAAGCAAGTAGAAATATCATTAATAAAAATTACGAATAACAACGGGCCTAAAATGCTACCCTGTGGGACTCCAGATGAGGCTATGAAAGGGTAAGAACGCGTATTGTCAACAACGACAACACATTCACGATGATGAAGGTACGATTTAATCCACGTCAGAAATGTTGAGTGAAACCCCAAACATGCCAATTTATGTACCAGCACTGAGTGACTGACCTTATCAAACGCTTTAGAAAAGTCAGTGTATACAGTGTCAACTTGAAGATAATCATTAAAAGCTGACATGCAAAACTCTGAAAAAATCGCTAAATTCGTGACGGTGGATCTACCAGACATAAAACCGTGCTGGTTATTAGATATTAAATGTTTAACCGCGAAATATATCTTTTGTTTTACAATGTATTCAAATAACTTAGAGATAGTTGACAGCTTAGCAATAGGTCTGTAATTGCAGATATTACTTCTGTTTCCACTTTTGTAAACAGGACTAAGGGCCGTTTACTCAACCTCTGATTAACGCTAACCGGAGGATGAAGGTCTGGTTAAGTTGTGAACTGCGTTATCGTCCACATGCTAAATGTATGATTGGATGAAGTCGATAATGATGTTTAACCGAACTTTAACCGTGATTAGCGTTAATCAGAGGTTGAGTAAACGGCCCTAATAGCGGCAACCTTCCAGGCATCGATAAAGTCACCACACTCAAGTGACTTGTTGAAAATTAAGAGGATCGGCTTTGCAAAAGCAAGGCAGTTCTTTAGGAGATGAGATGATAAGCCATCAACATCTGTATTTAAAGATGGTTTGATGTGCATAATACCATCAAGCACATCATCAAGATTTAAAGCAAGCGCCCCAAAATTAAGTGAGGAATCCTGTATATTAAAAAAGCTGCTGGAGGTGCCAGTATCAGGTGCGAAATTCGCGCAAAAGAAATTAGCAAATAAGTTAGCTGCTTCAAAGGAGCCAGAAGCGCGTGCCCCATTATAAAATACTTCAGAGGGAATGCTAGAACAAGACCTTTTAGAGTTAACATAACTCCAAAAGGACTTGGGATTCGACTTTATATTCGTTTCGTAATTTCGAACGTAACTCGACTGAAGCTTTTTGCTTAGCAATTTAAATTTATTTGAAAACCGAATATATTTACCTTTATAAACATCAGAATTAGTTGATTGCTGCTGTTGAGTACTGCTATTATTATTAACTAGATCTACAATATTATCCACATGTTGTTTATATAACAAGTCCACACTGGACGGAGGTAAATATGAGGCACAAATAAATATTTCACTCATCCCACGCACTGATACACAGATCTGGCCCAGAAGTGAGTCCGTATTAGCCAAATTCACAAGTGATGAACGAAGCCGACGATGTACCGCAATAAGTACTCCACCACCCCTCGAAAGACCGGTTTTGGAAGAGTCACGATCTTTACGGTAGACAGTGTATAGATTGGAATCAAAAAATTCATTGTCATTAAAATTTGAGTTTAACCAAGTTTCAATAATGACGAAGATGTCGTAGTCAGATTGCGAACTCATGTTGAAAAGCGAGGCTGATTTTGTGCGAAGTCCAGAAGCATTTTGGAAATATATGTTGAGATGCTTTATTGTACCAAAAGCCTCAGAGCTTATGGGAGTTTTCGCACTTTTACGTCCCTTGGAAAAAAATGGAAAGGCCGAATTTTTACATTGGCAGGCCAAATATTCGCCGATAGGACCTTATCGTAAACACATTCTGAAAGGCCCAATTTGAAATTGACACTCCTTAATTCATCGAGTTTGGCATTGCTTTTAGTGAGCATAAAGCATTTCAGAAATTTTTTTTCAATGCCAGCATGAGAACAGACATATTTTGTTATATCGTCTGACGAAACCGTAGGCGAAAAAGAAGAAATATGGAGCCATTTCATAGAAGAAACAACGCTAAGTTCGCAGCTATCATTCGAGCCAATAACAATAGGTTTTTGTAGTTCGACGCGTTTAGATTTTACAACAGTTTTCCATGTTTCCACATTAGGAACAGAATTTAAAGTACCACTGTTATCTATATCGGTATGAACAGGAACAGTACTGGTACCAATTGAAGTAGTAGACGTAGTAGTTTTAGTGCGATTATTTTTACTCATGGGCAACGACGGAGATGCAGACACAGAGACGGGCAAAAAATCACCTGCATTTTTGAGAGCTGAACTATACGTAAGAGTGGTATTAGCAGCGGTAGCATTTAATGCATTGGCTAGGGCATCTGAGTGTTGATTAGATATATTGTTGGAAACAGTTGCACTGCCTCCCATGCATTGTGAAGATTGGTACTCATTAGCAGATGACACGCTAGCGGTCTGGAGTGACGAAGACAGTTTGTTGGAAACCATTGCACTACCTCCCTCAGCAGTAGTCTGAAACACGTTAGATGTATTGTTGGAAACAGATGCACTGCCTCCCATGCATTGCGAAGATCGGCTTTCATTAGCAGATGTCACGCTCATAGCATCCACATAAACAGTTTTAGAATTTAAAGCACCACATACAATGGCACTAACATTTTTTAATTGGACGGTAAGAGATGTTAAGCTGGTCTCATTACTTGCAAATTTAGCTTGCATAGAATTCAGTGCAATTTGTAGGGTATCGACCTTTCGCAATAAAATATTTCTGTCCTCATGTAGAGATTTCACTAAAGAGATCAGTTGTGAATTCTCACTTCGAAGAGCAGCGATTTCACTGAGAACAATGAGCAAGGAATCTTGCTGCTTATTAGCACTATCACTAATTTCAATTGATTTTTCATTTTGTTGCTTATTAGCATCTTCAATTTTATCATTCATTTCGATTGATTTATTTTTTAAAGATTTAGATGAGCCCATGTTGACCAATGCTGTATCAACTACACAAATAGAGGATGAGCTCATAGAATTTCGGCGCTCAGCCAAGCAGCTTTTGCAAGTGAAAGGCTTTTTACTTGTTTCAAGATAAGCCAAGTCAGCTGGCAAGATATTGGCACAATTCAAATGTAGGTACTCTTTGCAAAGAGAACATAACACCTTCGGTTGGTCGCGAACGACTTTACTCCCGCATACACAAGGCATGAAAATTTTAAATTTTATGCTCTTTACTTATTAAATCTTGAATTATTTAAAGTTACTATTTCTGAATTTAATCAATAATTATATATTAGAGTCACTATCTCAATTGATCTTAAATTGAACTATTCAACTTTATACACAATGTCAATAAATAGTAGTGAAACAGCAAAACAATGTAAAAAATGAATTCACAGCGGAGCGATATATAAACACGTCCGTACATCACACTTGCTTTTTCTTGAATTTGAGTTTTTACGCACACACTCCATCGTGCAGGCACAATCGGTGGTTGCGAGCCTGTAACGCGAGCTTTTAGTGGCAAGAATAGTCTTGGCAACACCACCAATCAAAATGTTGCCCAACCGTGCATCTCAACATGTTGCACAGCCTTGTATGAGAGGGTGGTGAAAACTCAGTTCATTCGAACCTAAATGTCGTTGGCAACACAGGTTGCAGGCTACTTCCGTTCGAACGCGATCGGACAACCAAAAGAAAAGGATAGTGTATATGTTAAAGATTTCGTGAATGTAAGTGTGAATGTATAGGTGAAAGTTAAAAATTAATTCGTGAAAGTCCGAGATGGTTTAAATGTAGAAGTTAAAGTTAACTCGCGAAAATCCGAGATATGTGAAATCGTATAACTGGAAAATGCAACATTTCCTTTTATGGTAATTTTTAAAGTTGAAAGCCAGCTATCTGCCTGGCAACAGGAAGATATAAAAAGGGCCCGAAGTACGATCAGCGGATCAGAAAGTAAAAATTTCGAGTGCGTCAGCTTCACCTCGCGTGTGAAAAAAAAAATAAATAAAAGTTTTTTAAGTGTTTAAGTAAAGTGTTTTTTTGTGTGTTTGAAGTGAAGGTATATATATGCCTATTAGTATTTAAGTGTTCAATATGAAAAATTAAATTAAATAAATGTTTTCCTTTTTTTTAATAAATTAAATAAATGTGCTCTTTTTTGTTTGTGTGCAAAAGGAAATTTTCGAACACCAACGCCAAGGCGAAGGGAGTAGATAAAACCCCGTCTTAGACTTGAGGAACTGGAGGTAAGTCCAATGAAAAAAAAAAAAAGAAAAAAAAAAAAAATTATTATATGAGTAAAAATATAGGAATTCCTTTTGGCTGGCATGAGCGTACATATGTATGTAAGTAAATGTACAAAGTACAAACATGCATACATACATATGTCCGAATATACATGCATAACAGAAGAAGGAAAACAATATGAAAATTAATTTAATTTAATTTTAATCTGATTATATAATACATCTAATCACATACTTAATATATATTTCAAACATAGGTCGCCACAAAAGGACCTCCTCTAAGTCCAAGTTTGGAGCAAAATCATTGGTTTGCAGCGGAAAACACGTAAGGCACACATACACAAAAACGTATACATATTGGGATTGGTGGTAACACGCACAAACATACGCATCGGATGAACATAAAACAAATATACATAATTCATACGAGCATACCAACAAGAAAGGGTGGTAACAAAGTAATACAGCAACAACAACAGGAAAACGAAGTAACATTTACAGACATAAAGGTAATTGGCCAAATCTTGGGCATCAAGCTCCAGAAACATCTGGCACAGCTGATTAGTGGGTCGACGGCCGACACACTTAAATTATACATACATACATTTATATACAAGTAAATCTCACGGAGATACATACATACATATACTGGGAACAGTCGCAAGGCAGAGAGTAGGCATACATACATATACGGTGATATTTGAGAAGCGGAGCGGAAGATTGGCGAAGATCCGCTCAACGCTAAGCTCTACACCAACGAGAAAACGACGAGGAGAACAACATCAGAGGGAATGGCGAGATTTTGACTGGCAGCGGATTATATACACGAATATATGTATATATATACATATATACTTACATATATAAATAATTTTTTTTTGCATAGCTATTTTTCTCCGTTTTTTTTTTTATTCCATTTTTCTTTTAATAAATTCTTAGATTTTGTTGGTTAATTTTGTTAGTTCGAGTTTTAGATAATTTTTATAAATCAAGTCTCTTTTAAAGAGTTAGCGTCCCATTTTTGCTGCGGTGGATCACTACTTCTATCTTTTTTTTTTGTTGCACACATACCTTTTTTTTTTTTTGATCTTTCTTTCGCTTTAGTTTCCTCATATATTCACATATTCCTTTTAATATAGACATTTTTCTTACATGCATCTTTAATGATTTCCGATTTTCACCTTCACCCATTTTCCATTAATTTCCACCACAACTATAGTTTTTTTTTTATAGATAAATTTTTTTACGCGGTTTTTATCATTTTTTTATTAGCCCACCCAAATTAAATTCCCTTAGTTCAGTTATATCCGCATAGTTCACTTTTATTTTCTTTGGTTTAATTTGATATGATTTCTTCTTTTTTTTTTGCCTGACTTTCCAACCACAGCTTAAATTGACCCACTCGCTGCCCGCTAATACGAGTGAGTGAGTTGGTGTCCAATAAAAAGAAAATCAATCACCTATTAGGTGTAGGCATATGTATGTACATACTAGGGTTTCCAATTTTTCCGATTTTTACGATCCCGGGATTTTCGAGATTTTATTTTATAATCCCGGCATCCCGGGATTTATCCCGGGATTTGGACTTTAATTACACAGGCCGAAAAATTTTCCAAAAAATGTTCTAACTCAAATAAAATTCTACTTTTCTAAAGGATTTCGGTGCGCTGATTCTGAATCTGAAGTCGGATTTTCGGTAATATGTGTAGGTTTTGAGATATTCATGTCCAAAGAGGCGAAAAATGCGATTTTTTGCTATATTCACTGCTCAATCTGTTAAATTACTTACTTTCATTAAAAGATGATTGCAGCTATTGAAAGAACGATCATTTCTCTTGAAAACAGCGCTTTGCTTTTTCGGGTATCTTATTCAGATATCTACGTTGTCTTCAAAAGAAATGATCGTGCTTCCAATAGATGTAATCAGTTTTTAATGAAAGTCAGTAATTTTAAAAATATTGAGGAGTGAATATGGCCACAAACTGCGTTTTTCGCCTCTTTGGACATGAATATCTCAAAAACTACACCGAAATCGTTTTGAAACGTAGAATTTTATTTCTGTTACAAAAATTTTTCGACCAGTATTATTTTCCCACATTTGGGGTTGAAAAAAGTAAATACATTTTTAGAGAAACGCTACAACTTTAAAATGCAAAGAAAAAATAGATTTTTATTGCCTTTTTTTATTATTTCATTAGTAACAAAATAAAATAGGAATGTAAAATCATGCGTATTATTAATAATACCTAAGAGTTACTTTAAAAAGCACAACCAACAACGAAAATTACATACATTTGGTGAACAAAACATTTGCCTTTGCAGTTGGTACTTTTAGGATATTAATAAAAACTTTTTTTTTTTTTTTTTTTTTTTTTTATTAAAAAGGCTTGCAATCATTTGATAATTTCCAATAGAAATTTTTTTAGAATTTAACGACGCACTTTGTTTAAGCGAATATTTCCAAGCTTCCATTATTTACTTTATTATTTACTTTCCGTGTGGGAAAATTCCAAAAAAACATTTGAGAAATAAATGACCAAAAATCAGGAAATAGGAATTATCAAATGAATTTTGCCACAAGCTAAACGCTTTAAAAATACCTAACGTACGTTTCCTTACAACGCGTACTTCAACACAAAAAATTTAATTATTAAAAAAAAAATCAAAAATTTTAATCCTTACTTTGACTAATGGACTTTTTCATTCTAGCAAAAATGTCGCACTTTCTTCCGGCTGTCACCTTTTCTTGTTCTCTTCCACACAGACTCAACACTTTTTTAGGGATGTTTGTTTTATTGACAAAATATAAAACTGGCCCGACTACGGGCAACATTTTCTGCTTTTAGCACAAGTATAAGGTTGCATTATTTTTGTTTCATTCATCACATGAAAAATGAACTCTTTAATAGGACACAGGACACATGTTGATAATGCTGCAATGTAATAATGCAACATTTTCATTCAGAATAGGAAATGCTGTTAGTATACATATCTGAGACCAATAAAAATTATATAAAATATTACTTTTCTTTGTATAATAGCGGAATATTCTCTCTTTATCTTATCCCGAAAATCCCGGGATAAAATTCTAGCTATCCCGGGATTTTCGGGGTGTCAGAAAGGGCGGGAACCCGGGATCCCGGGATTGGAATCCCTAGTACATACGTATATTTGCACATTATTCTTTTCACAGGTTCCCCTCGCCGCCGGTACCGACCGCGTTGGAGTAACCATAAGGTGAGTGATATACATACAGACATATTTCTCTGCTCATTTACATACCTATTTATGTATCCATTATTCTTTGTTTGGTTTGGGTACATTGATATACATACGTACATACATACGAAAGCGTGCACAATAGAGATTAGGTTATTTTAGATAGTGGGCATTTCCATGAGTAAAGCAAATTCTTGCAAATTTAGATAAAGTCTTTTGTGTATTTTTTTTTTGAGTTAACGATTAAACTTGTAGTATATTTTTTTTTGGAGCTCAAGATCCCGTTAATGAAGTTCTAAATATTCGGATTATATTGAAAAGGGATTTTTTTTTGCAATTTCTAGGTTTAAGAAAATGAAGAAAAATATATGTACATATGTATGAATTTTTAATTGTAATAAAAATTGGTTGTTTTATGAAGTTGAAATTTGGTTGAGAAATTGTTTTTTTTTTTGAAATAATGGAGAACTAAATATTAATCTCTTTGGTGTGGGTGTTGTTCCTGGGCGGTAAAGGGGACATGAGAGTAACGATGGGGTGACGGACTGACAACGACTTTTTCGACAACTCACTGACTTACATATGTCAGGATTGGGGGCGCTGTAAGAAAATACGGAGTCAACACAGCGCCCATGGTTTCACGTTTTATACGTTGAAGAGGGTGGGCAGACTCCACCTGACAGGACAGGCCTTCTTCCTTCCACTATCTTCTTCTTTCAGATATTCAGGTTATCCATATCCATCATTTTACAGGCATGATTATAAATTTTTTTTATGTAGCTGTTAGTAGGAGAGTGCTGCTAACCCACCCCACCGACGAGCTAAGCCAGGGCTAGCTAGCATGCCTACCAGCCACTCACTCCTACAGGCAAACAGGCGGTTACATAACAATGGCGCCCAACGTTATGCCAAACCTCATTATCAATTTTTATTGGTAACCCGATGATCTTTTTAATTTTTAAATTTTTATTTCTTCAATTAGTTTTCTTTACTTTTTTGCCTTTTTTTTGTTTTCTTCTTCTTCTAAGTTATTCTAAATTTTTCAGTCTTTGACAATTCTGTCCGGACAGATATCATGATGACAGCGTCTCGATTGACCAGTCAGTTGCGGCATGTGTCACCATGAAAAATATGGGGGGGTGTACTGACTCACCCCACAGAGTTCCTTAACTGGGCTTCCGAGCTTGGTTAAGTGGTATCTGGGAGTTGAGGTAGTACATGGGGGTGAAGTTTTTTTTGTATTTTTATTTTTTTGTAATATTATTTGAGCTACCCAGGGGTTGTTCCAGCAACAACTACTAGTGAGGTTCAAAAATGCTACAAGGGGGTGAGGGGTAAATTCATTTGTTTGTAAAAGGGGGGGGGGGTGTGAAGTGTTGAAACCGTGCATAAGTGTTAGCGACGTGCATAGCAGTGCACACTTCACAGAGTTTAAAATTATTATTTTTTTTTTACGAGACTGGACGGATGACAATAGGACGAAAAACTCCCATAATGACCTCGCCAGGACAACACCACCGACACACCGGGAAACTACATACATCTACATCCATTTATTAATATATTTAAAATTTTTTATTATACCACATATCTCATTTTAATTACCACGTATATACTATTTTTACATACTTACACATACATATATATTTATACACGTTTATTTCTTTACATTTTTTTTTGTAATAAAAATATTTAAAAATTATTTTTTATAAAAATTTTTTTTGAATTTGAAATATTGATTTTTGCTTACGGGGTGGTGTTAAGTATATAAGTATATATACATAAATACCAACATATGCATATTTATTGTGTGATTACTTTGCAAACAAAATTTATTTTTTTTTATTTTGAATTTTTGATTTTCCCTAGTGAAAGTCTTTGATGTTCGTAATTTTTTTAAGCATAAATTCTTTAAATTTTCTTTAAAATTACTTAGATTTTAAAAGTTTAATTTTAGATTTTATTTGAATTTAAATTTTTTGGTTGTAGTTTTCTCACTCTATTTGAATTTTTACTTTTGAATTCACACTTTCTGATTCTCTTACCTTTTTTTATTCGGTTTAATAAATTTTACTTATATTGTTCTCATTAGTAATATTTTTGCTTTTGAATTGCGAATTTATTATTGTTATTTTTTTTGTATTCAGTTTTTTTTCGTTATTAATTCTATACTCTTTGAAATTTTTCATGATTGAATTTTTAAATCTAATTGAATTCCTACTGGATTTTTATTATATTTAGATTTTATTTTTGAGCTTTTAAGTCTTATTTAATATTACCCCAACTTTTATTTGAATAACATTTTTTTTGATTATATATTTTTTTTAATTGTTAAGTTTCAATAATTTAGAATTTTATTTAAATTTAGTTTTTTTTACTTTTGAGTGAATATTTATTTTGATTTTGAAACCGTTTTATAGTTTTTGTAATTTTTTTATTTTCTTTAAGTTTTATTTAGATCTTTACTTAAATAAATTTCTTTTAACTTAATTTCTTTGATGAATTTTTAATTTATTGGAATTTTTTTGAATTTTCATATATAAATTTTGTTAAGCCTTAAAAAGCAAATTCTTTTTGATAAATTTGTTTTGATTAAGCCCTACAAAGCAAATTCTTTTTGATAAACACACGAATTTTTATTTGAAGTTTCTTGTGAATTTTGATCCCTTTTGTTTAGTTACTACAATTATAAAGCCTTGGTTTTAATTTTTGAATTTAATTTTTAAATTTATTTTTTTGTTTTGAATTCTAGATATAGTTTTTATTTTGATTGATCCTGAAATTTTTAAACTTGTTGAGGTTTATTTGACTGGAATTTTGGAAATTTTCCGGGTTTGAAATATCGATTTTATTTCAATAAAATTCTAGTGGAAAATTGTTGAACGTTCACTGGTTTATTGTGTTTTTTTTGTTGTCTTCCAATTTTCTTTTTTTTTTATATTTGTTTTTGGTTTTCTTTTCGGTACGTTCGTTTGGTGTTCGATTCGACCTGCAATCTCGTGTTTAGGTCATTTCTGGGTGAATGTCTGACCAATCTGATAGGGAGGAAAGAATTGTTGGTCATTTGGGTTTGTTTGCTAGGGGTAGACCATATACGCTCAGTGTTGCACGTGCGCTCGAAAACCAAGGAGTTGCTTTAGGAGCAGGATTAGCTGAAGGGGGTTTTGAGAGCGAAGCTAGTGTGTCACATTCTGAGCAGGAGGCAAGCAATCAATCCCTGAATACTTTAAGTGTTTATAAGAAGATCGACGAGATTTTTAAGATGTCCCTAAACGAAGGAGTGGGTGCTGAGGCGAACGTTGGTTTGGCGGACGGCGAGAATCTGCCTGGTGGTCATGTTCCTTCTTCTGTTCCTGCCGATGGGGAAGCCTTAGTCGAGCAACTGAGCCGTATGATGGCTATGATGGCTCAACAAGGTGACTTAATGGCTCAGTGCACGAACGAAGTAAGGAGCATGAAAACCAATGTGGCGAACCTCAGCGGACGCGTAGCTGAAATTGAGACGTCTGCAGCTCAGTCGCTTGGCCACCGTTCCGCTCATGCATCTACACCGGATAATAGGGATAACAGGAATAGGGAAGAAAACAATACGGTAGTGCTCGGATCGAGTGGATGGAAAAGGCCGAACTTAGAAAAATGGCACATCAAATTCGACGGCACTGATAAAGGAATGACGGTAGAAAGTTTTATTTTTAGGGTTGAGAGAATGCGGGAGCAACACCAAATATCGCACCAACAGCTCTTTTCTGACTTCCACTGCCTCGTGGCGGGTTCTGCTCTGAAGTGGTACTGGCAGGTGCTCGAAGATCACTCGGAGGATTCGAACTTCGGATACTTCGAGTTGAGGGCGGAACTGCTGGCCCACTTCAGAAGTACAGAATCCGACTACGAGGTAATTAGGCAAATAAGAAGAATTAACTCCCAGTGAAAGAGTTATCGATATTTGTTTGCAATCGCCATTTTTCAACTCTGATGAATACGTTGAGCTAATAAAGACTGTGACAGAAAATGACGATAAACTACCGGACTTATGCGTATCGGACGGCTATGTGTATAAACGGACGCAATTTGACAGGGGGGACGAGCTTCAAGCGGACCAAGCCTGGAAGCTTTGGGTTCCGTCAGAATTGCGGCAAGGTTTGGTAGAGTCGTCTCACAGTTCGCTTTCCGCAGGTCATGGTGGCATCCATAAAACCTTAGCCAAAATACGTGAGAAATATTATTGGCCCGGCATGGTTGCAGATGTCTGTGCATATTTGAAAAATTGCGAAGTTTGCACAGCAAACACGACTCAAAATGTTTTTAAAAAGCCATTAATGGGAAAGCAACACATAACGGAACGACCTTTCCAACGTTTGTTTATAGATTTTATGGGTCCGTATCCTCGTACGTATGATGGTAATGTCTATGTGTTTGTTTGTCTTGACCATTTCTCTAAGTTCGTGTTCCTTAAACCTATGAGGAAAGCTACTTCAGCAGATGTTGTCAAATATTTAGAAAGAGAAGTTTTTCACATTTTTGGGGTTCCCGAATACTACATTCAGACAATGGAAAACAGTTCGTTTCTGAAACCCTTAAAAAATTTTCTAGAGAAGTATGGCACGACACACATAAAAACAGCATTCTACTCGCCTCAAGGGAATGCAGCTGAAAGGGTTAACCGATCAGTGCTACAAATAATTAGATCCTTTATAAAAGACAACCAGAAAAACTGGGATAGACATGTAAGCGATGCGGCGTTTGCACTACGCAGTGCAGTCCATTCCGCTATAGACATGTCACCATACTATGCCACCTTCGGTATGCCTATGATACAGCATGCTGCATCATATGAGCTATACCGAAGGCTTGGCTCGCTAAAAGACGTAGATTGCGAGGTTGAGGCACAAAATGATAGATTGCAACTTATACGTGATAAAATAAAGAAAGAGCTGAAGTTGGGACATGAGCGAAGTAAGAATGTTTATGACACGAGAAGTAGATATATAAAGTTTCAAATCGGACAAGTGGTATACCGTCGAAATTTTACTCAGAGTTCAAAAATTGATAATTTTAATGCCAAATTAGCACCTAAACAAATAAAGTGTGTAATCTTGAAGGCAATAGGCAACTCTATGTATGAACTAGGCGATTCTAATGGTAAGAAAATCGGGGTATACCACGCTAAAGATATTTTTGCGAAATAATCGTTATTTTATGTCTTTTTGTTGTGATTGGTTTAGTTTTTTTGTTGGATATACGTGTAGCTTTAACTTCTAGCAAGTAGTTATTTATCGGATTTGATGACATTTTTTTTTATAAACTGACTATGTATTTATTTATATTTCTTTTACAACTTGACTATTTGAGTATTATATCTTTTCCTTTCTTTTGGTACCTGATTATTGTTATATTTATTTACAGATTTATGTATTTATTATTTTTACTTATTTGTTATTTTTGTTTATTTAGCCATTTATTTACTTATTTATTTATTTATTTATATTTAATTAACTAGTCATTTTTTTATTTACACATTTTCTTACTGTGATATTTTTATTATTATTTTTATATCAGCCCATCTGTGATATATTTTTTAATAATAATTTATTTACATATATGGACGTATATATACTTAGCATATTTTTCCTTTAGCTTATTTCTCCCAGTGATTATAGGTTAGGATAAGAAAAATTATTAGTAAATGTTTATCTGTGATATGTAGGAATGTACGTTAAATGTTATATGTAAATAGTGACTATCCCGGCATTTGGTCGTGGGTCGAGGCCACACATTGGGCGGAAAGAATTAATAGGAAAGCTGCGTTTGAGGTTTTTATTTATTTATTTATTTATTTATTTATTTATTTATTTGAATGCAAAGGTAATCTAAGTGTACACAAGTACTTACAAACTACTTAGAAGATAATGTGAAATAAAAATAAATTGAAATTGAAAATTCACAAAGTTATATTTTTAATTAAAAGCTTAAATTTAGCTCTGGAAGTTGAAAAATCAACAGAAAAGGAATTAGCAAGGCTGTTGAATTCATTGAGTGCTCGGAAAATAGGTGCATTTGAAGCATATAATGTTCGCACATTTTCAGTATAAAAAATATTACTATTCCGGAGAGTTCGGTGTGGAGTATGGAAACAAATACGTTCCAACAGGTATGGCGCGTCCGCCACACCATTTATAATATCGAAGATGAAAATGAGCGACAAGGATGTTCTTCTGCACTGAAGAGATTTTAAATTAATAAGCATAGACCTAGCTTGGTATGAGGGAAGAGGAGCAGAGAAATTGAAATTCCTCAAAGCAAACCGAAGAAACGATTTTTGAACCCGTTCAATTCGATTAGCATGGATGGCATGATACGGTCTCCAAATGAAGGCTGCGTATTCTAATTTAGAACGAACTAGAGAAGTGAACAATAATTTAAGAGTGTAGGGATCAGTGAATTCCTGGCTGAAACGGCGAATAAAAGCCAACATTGAGTAGGCCTTTGCAATTATATAGTTTATATGGCTGCTAAAAGTAAATTTAGAGTCAAAAACTACGCCTAAATCAGTAATTTCGGTGCAAGTCTTGAGTCTTGATTCATTAATGTAATAACATGTAGGAATAATAGAGCGCGATTTGGAGAAAGAGGTATGAAGACATTTACTAATATTTAGCTGTAAGCCATTGGTAGAGCACCAATCTGCGAGTTTGTTTAAGTCTGACTGGATTTTGAAAGAGTCGGCAGCACTAGAGATTGTTGTGTAAAGCTTCAGGTCATCAGCATACTCTGAAAAAAAAAACGTTGTAAATACAAAGACTTTTGCAGTTAAATGAACAACTTTCCGCAGTTGAAATGTGCCCAACAACGCTCCGTTGTTGTTTCAAAGATGCGAGCGTTTTTGATTCACATACTTTTCGTATTTAAGTGAAAAACTTTTGCTTTTGAATTAACCGCAAAAGTTTTTGGTTGAAAAACGGGCACCATTGAAGCAAATACTTACGCATTTAAGTTAACCTCAAGAAAATTGTAAAAATAGTATTTTTTTTAATATAATAGATATTATTTTATTTTATTTTTTTATACATATAATATATGGCACGTTTTGTGCAATAGGGATTTAACTCAAAAAAAAAAAATTTTTTGGGAAAACGCAAATAAAGTTTTATAATTTCAAATAGTTTCCTTCTACGGCTAACTACAAAATCACTTCTATTTCCGCCATTTTTATCTTTTTGAGTATTTTATAAGACTAGACCCAAAGGCACTAACCAGTTATTGAAATATATGGCAAAATCCCAGGAAATCGAAAATTTCGAGTTAAATCCCTATTGCATAAAACGGGCGATATGTATATTTACATATCGAGCCCTAACCGCCATAAAGTGTATCCAAAAAAATTATCGATTTTAGCATTTTCAAGGAAATCGATAACTTATTATAGTACGCATCAACCCCCAAAATTTCATAGACTTAGGGCCGGTTTCACCACCTCCGGTTAAGCACTTAACCAGAGATTTTTGCCCGGTGAACCAATTTATTTGACAGCTCGCCATACAATTTACGTCAAACTAACCAGCGATTAAATTAACCGCAGATTGTGAAACCGGCCATAAATAAATTTCAGGGCTGTTTACCAACTTTATGAAAAGAAAATAAAAAAACCTCCTGTAAAATTTAATTTTTGTTGGATACACTTTTTGGCGGTTAGGGCTCGATATGTAGTAATATTAATACTAAGGCCCGCCGTCACCAAACGAACTTTAGTCATTCATCCATTCACCATTTCCAAACGCATCAGTACATCTGCAGACAACTCTCACGACATCAAAAAAAGCTGAGTTTATCAATAGATATTAGTTTTTGTTTAATTATTTTTTTTATTTATGTACATACATACATATGTATGTATATTACTTTCTTTATTTTATTTTAAAATTGAAACGAATTGAACGAATTTGAAAAATTTTGTTTATTTTTTAATTTTTTCTTTCAAATCCTTCTTTCTTTTTACTTAAAAAATGTTTAACAGCAAGCAAGTTTTTGAATCAACAACGCACGCCTTTGAATTAACTACGAAAATTTGTTGAATCAAAAACTTTGCCGTTAAAACAAATACTTTTGCTGTTGAATCAAATACGGAGATTCAACAGCGGAAAATTGTTGATTTAACTACGAGTATTTTTTTCAGAGTATAGAAGAAAATTACAGCTTTTAAAGCAAGTAGAAATATCATTAATAAAAATTACGAATAACAACGGGCCTAAAATGCTACCCTGTGGGACTCCAGATGAGGCTATGAAAGGGTAAGAACGCGTATTGTCAACAACGACAACACATTCACGATGATGAAGGTACGATTTAATCCACGTCAGAAATGTTGAGTGAAACCCCAAACATGCCAATTTATGTACCAGCACTGAGTGACTGACCTTATCAAACGCTTTAGAAAAGTCAGTGTATACAGTGTCAACTTGAAGATAATCATTAAAAGCTGACATGCAAAACTCTGAAAAAATCGCTAAATTCGTGACGGTGGATCTACCAGACATAAAACCGTGCTGGTTATTAGATATTAAATGTTTAACCGCGAAATATATCTTTTGTTTTACAATGTATTCAAATAACTTAGAGATAGTTGACAGCTTAGCAATAGGTCTGTAATTGCAGATATTACTTCTGTTTCCACTTTTGTAAACAGGACTAAGGGCCGTTTACTCAACCTCTGATTAACGCTAACCGGAGGATGAAGGTCTGGTTAAGTTGTGAACTGCGTTATCGTCCACATGCTAAATGTATGATTGGATGAAGTCGATAATGATGTTTAACCGAACTTTAACCGTGATTAGCGTTAATCAGAGGTTGAGTAAACGGCCCTAATAGCGGCAACCTTCCAGGCATCGATAAAGTCACCACACTCAAGTGACTTGTTGAAAATTAAGAGGATCGGCTTTGCAAAAGCAAGGCAGTTCTTTAGGAGATGAGATGATAAGCCATCAACATCTGTATTTAAAGATGGTTTGATGTGCATAATACCATCAAGCACATCATCAAGATTTAAAGCAAGCGCCCCAAAATTAAGTGAGGAATCCTGTATATTAAAAAAGCTGCTGGAGGTGCCAGTATCAGGTGCGAAATTCGCGCAAAAGAAATTAGCAAATAAGTTAGCTGCTTCAAAGGAGCCAGAAGCGCGTGCCCCATTATAAAATACTTCAGAGGGAATGCTAGAACAAGACCTTTTAGAGTTAACATAACTCCAAAAGGACTTGGGATTCGACTTTATATTCGTTTCGTAATTTCGAACGTAACTCGACTGAAGCTTTTTGCTTAGCAATTTAAATTTATTTGAAAACCGAATATATTTACCTTTATAAACATCAGAATTAGTTGATTGCTGCTGTTGAGTACTGCTATTATTATTAACTAGATCTACAATATTATCCACATGTTGTTTATATAACAAGTCCACACTGGACGGAGGTAAATATGAGGCACAAATAAATATTTCACTCATCCCACGCACTGATACACAGATCTGGCCCAGAAGTGAGTCCGTATTAGCCAAATTCACAAGTGATGAACGAAGCCGACGATGTACCGCAATAAGTACTCCACCACCCCTCGAAAGACCGGTTTTGGAAGAGTCACGATCTTTACGGTAGACAGTGTATAGATTGGAATCAAAAAATTCATTGTCATTAAAATTTGAGTTTAACCAAGTTTCAATAATGACGAAGATGTCGTAGTCAGATTGCGAACTCATGTTGAAAAGCGAGGCTGATTTTGTGCGAAGTCCAGAAGCATTTTGGAAATATATGTTGAGATGCTTTATTATACCAAAAGCCTCAGAGCTTATGGGAGTTTTCGCACTTTTACGTCCCTTGGAAAAAAATGGAAAGGCCGAATTTTTACATTGGCAGGCCAAATATTCGCCGATAGGACCTTATCGTAAACACATTCTGAAAGGCCCAATTTGAAATTGACACTCCTTAATTCATCGAGTTTGGCATTGCTTTTAGTGAGCATAAAGCATTTCAGAAATTTTTCTTCAATGCCAGCATGAGAACAGACATATTTTGTTATATCGTCTGACGAAACCGTAGGCGAAAAAGAAGAAATATGGAGCCATTTCATAGAAGAAACAACGCTAAGTTCGCAGCTATCATTCGAGCCAATAACAATAGGTTTTTGTAGTTTGACGCGTTTAGCTTTTACAACAGTTTTCCATGTTTCCACATTAGGAACAGAATTTAAAGTACCACTGTTATCTATATCGGTATGAACAGGAACAGTACTGGTACCAATTGAAGTAGTAGACGTAGTAGTTTTAGTGCGATTATTTTTACTCATGGGCAACGACGGAGATGCAGACACAGACGGGCAAAAAATCACCTGCATTTTTGAGAGCTGAACTATACGTAAGAGTGGTATTAGCAGCGGTAGCATTTAATGCATTGGCTAGGGCATCTGAGTGTTGATTAGATATATTGTTGGAAACAGTTGCACTGCCTCCCATGCATTGTGAAGATTGGTACTCATTAGCAGATGACACGCTAGCGGTCTGGAGTGACGAAGACAGTTTGTTGGAAACCATTGCACTACCTCCCTCAGCAGTAGTCTGAAACACGTTAGATGTATTGTTGGAAACAGATGCACTGCCTCCCATGCATTGCGAAGATCGGCTCTCATTAGCAGATGTCACGCTCATAGCATCCACATAAACAGTTTTAGAATTTAAAGCACCACATACAATGGCACTAACATTTTTTAATTGGACGGTAAGAGATGTTAAGCTGGTCTCATTACTTGCAAATTTAGCTTGCATAGAATTCAGTGCAATTTGTAGGGTATCGACCTTTCGCAATAAAATATTTCTGTCCTCATGTAGAGATTTCACTAAAGAGATCAGTTGTGAATTCTCACTTCGAAGAGCAGCGATTTCACTGAGAACAATGAGCAAGGAATCTTGCTGCTTATTAGCACTATCACTAATTTCAATTGATTTTTCATTTTGTTGCTTATTAGCATCTTCAATTTTATCATTCATTTCGATTGATTTATTTTTTAAAGATTTAGATGAGCCCATGTTGACCAATGCTGTATCAACTACACAAATAGAGGATGAGCTCATAGAATTTCGGCGCTCAGCCAAGCAGCTTTTGCAAGTGAAAGGCTTTTTACTTGTTTAAAGATAAGCCAAGTCAGCTGGCAAGATATTGGCACAATTCAAATGTAGGTACTCTTTGCAAAGAGAACATAACACCTTCGGTTGGTCGCGAACGACTTTACTCCCGCATACACAAGGCATGAAAATTTTAAATTTTATGCTCTTTACTTATTAAATCTTGAATTATTTAAAGTTACTATTTCTGAATTTAATCAATAATTATATATTAGAGTCACTATCTCAATTGATCTTAAATTGAACTATTCAACTTTATACACAATGTCAATAAATAGTAGTGAAACAGCAAAACAATGTAAAAAATGAATTCACAGCGGAGCGATATATAAACACGTCCGTACATCACACTTGCTTTTTCTTGAATTTGAGTTTTTACGCACACACTCCATCGTGCAGGCACAATCGGTGGTTGCGAGCCAGTAACGCGAGCTTTTAGTGGCAAGAATAGTCTTGGCAACACCACCAATCAAAATGTTGCCCAACCGTGCATCTCAACATGTTGCACAGCCTTGTATGAGAGGGTGGTGAAAACTCAGTTCATTCGAACCTAAATGTCGTTGGCAACACAGGTTGCAGGCTACTTCCGTTCGAACGCGATCGAACAACCAAAAGAAAAGGATAGTGTATATGTTAAAGATTTCGTGAATGTAAGTGTGAATGTATAGGTGAAAGTTAAAAATTAATTCGTGAAAGTCCGAGATGGTTTAAATGTAGAAGTTAAAGTTAACTCGCGAAAATCCGAGATATGTGAAATCGTATAACTGGAAAATGCAACATTTCCTTTTATGGTAATTTTTAAAGTTGAAAGCCAGCTATCTGCCTGGCAACAGGAAGATATAAAAAGGGCCCGAAGTACGATCAGCGGATCAGAAAGTAAAAATTTCGAGTGCGTCAGCTTCACCTCGCGTGTGAAAAAAAAAAATAAATAAAAGTTTTTTAAGTGTTTAAGTAAAGTGTTTTTTTGTGTGTTTGAAGTGAAGGTATATATATGCCTATTAGTATTTAAGTGTTCAATATGAAAAATTAAATTAAATAAATGTTTTCCTTTTTTTTAATAAATTAAATAAATGTGCTCTTTTTTGTTTGTGTGCAAAAGGAAATTTTCGAACACCAACGCCAAGGCGAAGGGAGTAGATAAAACCCCGTCTTAGACTTGAGGAACTGGAGGTAAGTCCAATGAAAAAAAAAAAAAAAGAAAAAAAAAAAAATTATTATATGAGTAAAAATATAGGAATTCCTTTTGGCTGGCATGAGCGTACATATGTATGTAAGTAAATGTACAAAGTACAAACATGCATACATACATATGTCCGAATATACATGCATAACAGAAGAAGGAAAACAATATGAAAATTAATTTAATTTAATTTTAATCTGATTATATAATACATCTAATCACATACTTAATATATATTTCAAACATAGGTCGCCACAAAAGGACCTCCTCTAAGTCCAAGTTTGGAGCAAAATCATTGGTTTGCAGCGGAAAACACGTAAGGCACACATACACAAAAACGTATACATATTGGGATTGGTGGTAACACGCACAAACATACGCATCGGATGAACATAAAACAAATATACATAATTCATACGAGCATACCAACAAGAAAGGGTGGTAACAAAGTAATACAGCAACAACAACAGGAAAACGAAGTAACATTTACAGACATAAAGGTAATTGGCCAAATCTTGGGCATCAAGCTCCAGAAACATCTGGCACAGCTGATTAGTGGGTCGACGGCCGACACACTTAAATTATACATACATACATTTATATACAAGTAAATCTCACGGAGATACATACATACATATACTGGGAACAGTCGCAAGGCAGAGAGTAGGCATACATACATATACGGTGATATTTGAGAAGGGGAGCGGAAGATTGGCGAAGATCCGCTCAACGCTAAGCTCTACACCAACGAGAAAACGACGAGGAGAACAACATCAGAGGGAATGGCGAGATTTTGACTGGCAGCGGATTATATACACGAATATATGTATATATATACATATATACTTACATATATAAATAATTTTTTTTTGCATAGCTATTTTTCTCCGTTTTTTTTTTTTTATTCCATTTTTCTTTTAATTAATTCTTAGATTTTGTTGGTTAATTTTGTTAGTTCGAGTTTTAGATAATTTTTATAAATCAAGTCTCTTTTAAAGAGTTAGCGTCCCATTTTTGCTGCGGTGGATCACTACTTCTATCTTTTTTTTTGTTGCACACATACCTTTTTTTTTTTTTGATCTTTCTTTCGCTTTAGTTTCCTCATATATTCATATATTCCTTTTAATATAGACATTTTTCTTACATGCATCTTTAATGATTTCCGATTTTCACCTTCACCCATTTTCCATTAATTTCCACCACAACTATAGTTTTTTTTTTATAGATAAATTTTTTTACGCGGTTTTTATCATTTTTTTATTAGCCCACCCAAATTAAATTCCCTTAGTTCAGTTATATCCGCATAGTTCACTTTTATTTTCTTTGGTTTAATTTGATATGATTTCTTCTTTTTTTTTTGCCTGACTTTCCAACCACAGCTTAAATTGACCCACTCGCTGCCCGCTAATACGAGTGAGTGAGTTGGTGTCCAATAAAAAGAAAATCAATCACCTATTAGGTGTAGGCATATGTATGTACATACTAGGGTTTCCAATTTTTCCGATTTTTACGATCCCGGGATTTTCGAGATTTTATTTTATAATCCCGGCATCCCGGGATTTGGACTTTAATTACACAGGCCGAAAAATTTTCCAAAAAATGTTCTAACTCAAATAAAATTCTACTTTTCTAAAGGATTTCGGTGCGCTGATTCTGAATCTGAAGTCGGATTTTCGGTAATATGTGTAGGTTTTGAGATATTCATGTCCAAAGAGGCGAAAAATGCGATTTTTTGCTATATTCACTGCTCAATCTGTTAAATTACTTACTTTCATTAAAAGATGATTGCAGCTATTGAAAGAACGATCATTTCTCTTGAAAACAGCGCTTTGCTTTTTCGGGTATCTTATTCAGATATCTACGTTGTCTTCAAAAGAAATGATCGTGCTTCCAATAGATGTAATCAGTTTTTAATGAAAGTCAGTAATTTTAAAAATATTGAGGAGTGAATATGGCCACAAACTGCGTTTTTCGCCTCTTTGGACATGAATATCTCAAAAACTACACCGAAATCCTTTTGAAACGTAGAATTTTATTTCTGTTACAAAAATTTTTCGACCAGTATTATTTTCCCACATTTGGGGTTGAAAAAAGTAAATACATTTTTAGAGAAACGCTACAACTTTAAAATGCAAAGAAAAAATAGATTTTTATTGCCTTTTTTTATTATTTCATTAGTAACAAAATAAAATAGGAATGTAAAATCATGCGTATTATTAATAATACCTAAGAGTTACTTTAAAAAGCACAACGAACAACGAAAATTACATACATTTGGTGAACAAAACATTTGCCTTTGCAGTTGGTACTTTTAGGATATTAATAAAAACTTTTTTTTTTTTTTTTTTTTTTTTTTTATTAAAAAGGCTTGCAATCATTTGATAATTTCCAATAGAAATTTTTTTAGAATTTAACGACGCACTTTGTTTAAGCGAATATTTCCAAGCTTCCATTATTTACTTTATTATTTACTTTCCGTGTGGGAAAATTCCAAAAAAACATTTGAGAAATAAATGACCAAAAATCAGGAAATAGGAATTATCAAATGAATTTTGCCACAAGCTAAACGCTTTAAAAATACCTAACGTACGTTTCCTTACAACGCGTACTTCAACACAAAAAATTTAATTATTAAAAAAAAAATCAAAAATTTTAATCCTTACTTTGACTAATGGACTTTTTCATTCTAGCAAAAATGTCGCACTTTCTTCCGGCTGTCACCTTTTCTTGTTCTCTTCCACACAGACTCAACACTTTTTTAGGGATGTTTGTTTTATTGACAAAATATAAAACTTGCCCGACTACGGGCAACATTTTCTGCTTTTAGCACAAGTATAAGGTTGCATTATTTTTGTTTCATTCATCACATGAAAAATGAACTCTTTAATAGGACACAGGACACATGTTGATAATGCTGCAATGTAATAATGCAACATTTTCATTCAGAATAGGAAATGCTGTTAGTATACATATCTGAGACCAATAAAAATTATATAAAATATTACTTTTCTTTGTATAATAGCGGAATATTCTCTCTTTATCTTATCCCGAAAATCCCGGGATAAAATTCTAGCTATCCCGGGATTTTCGGGGTGTCAGAAAGGGCGGGATCCCGGGATTGGAATCCCTAGTCCATACGTATATTTGCACATTATTCTTTTCACAGGTTCCCCTCGCCGCCGGTACCGACCGCGTTGGAGTAACCATAAGGTGAGTGATATACATACAGACATATTTCTCTGCTCATTTACATACCTATTTATGTATCCATTATTCTTTGTTTGGTTTGGGTACATTGATATACATACGTACATACATACGAAAGCGTGCACAATAGAGATTAGGTTATTTTAGATAGTGGGCATTTCCAAGAGTAAAGCAAATTCTTGCAAATTTAGATAAAGTCTTTCGTGTATTTTTTTTTTTTTTTGAGTTAACGATTAAACTTGTAGTATATTTTTTTTGGAGCTCAAGATCCCGTTAATGAAGTTGTAAATATTCGGATTATATTGAAAAGGGATTTTTTTTGCAATTTCTAGGTTTAAGAAAATGAAGAAAAATATATGTACATATGTATGAATTTTTAATTGTAGTAAAAATTGGTTGTTTTATGAAGTTGAAATTTGGTTGAGAAATTGTTTTTTTTTTTTAAATAATGGAGAACTAAATATTAATCTCTTTGGTGTGGGTGTTGTTCCTGGGCGGTAAAGGGGACATGAGAGTAACGATGGGGTGACGGACTGACAACGACTTTTTCGACAACTCACTGACTTACATATGTCAGGATTGGGGGAGCTGTAAGAAAATACGGAGTCAACACAGCGCCCATGGTTTCACGTTTTATACGTTGAAGAGGGTGGGCAGACTCCACCTGACAGGACAGGCCTTCTTCCTTCCACTATCTTCTTCTTTCAGATATTCAGGTTATCCATATCCATCATTTTACAGGCATGATTATAAATTTTGTTTATGTAGCTGTTAGTAGGAGAGTGCTGCTAACCCACCCCACCGACGAGCTAAGCCAGGGCTAGCTAGCATGCCTACCAGCCACTCACTCCTACAGGCAAACAGGCGGTTACATCATATATATTATTTCTAATTGGTGTTTTATAAATATCCCTTTTTCTGCTCACATAGTTTACCAAAATTAATAAGTGAGGCATCGTTTTAAAGGTATTAACTAGCTATGCATGCGACACGGTGTTTTATTGGGCGTGGTACTTTATATGAAAAGTAAGGGGGGTAAAAGGGGGGTTTACCCCCGCAGCGGGGAGTGTTATGGAACCCACATAAAATGTATATCAAACTAAAGGGATTCAAAATACCTATCGAATGGTATAAAAATATTTGAAATCGGTTCAGTAGTTTTTAAGTAATTGCAATTTAAAAAAATGCATAATATAAACTTTGACCTTTAGAAACTTTGGTTGTTGTTGTTTCCAAAAAAAAAATTCACTTTTATACTAAACTTAGCCTGTTTATCAATCCTCATACTTGGTTTTTTTTTTATTTCATAATTGTAGAAATTTCACATTTGTACCAGATCGTGCTATTTTTTCAACTTTGTGGGGCTGAGGGCACCTCTAGACATGCGAGTAGGTCAATAAAATTTTAAAGGCTTATTACTGGGCTAGAAAGGTGCCGTTCTGGCTTTGGAACAAATTGAATTTCCAAAAAAAAAATTTCACTCCACCTTAATATATAAGAGTATATCAAAACGATCAGGATGAAAAAAATGATTGAACCATGTCCGTCCGTCCGGCCGTATACACTCTAACTTGCGCAAAAATAGAAATATTTTAATGAAATTTGGTACATAGATTCTAATGGGAACAGAGAAAATTGGGGTTGAAAATAAGGCATATGTGTGTATTTCGAAAAGCACGTAAAAAATGATAATTCAATCACTAATAAAGCCCGAGTGATGAAATTACGTTATGCAGTTATGAGGAAACGTGCTGAAATTTTGAAAAATGGGCCAAGAGGAGCAAATTTTCAAAGATTTATAAGTCAAAACTCAGGAACTGTAGCAGATAAATCGATTAAGCCAAGGCAAACGTGAGGAAAAAAATTACCCAAGTCGGCAAGAACCACATACGCACATAAAAATATATATAAAATATATAAAAATATATTGCACATACCTATATAGGAATAATAAAAACATTTTATGCGATATCTTTGTCAAACATATGTCTAGGTAATTCATTGAAAGTTCCATAAGGTCCACCAAACCAAATAAATAATAAGTTTTTTAAAATGGGCGTGACAGCACAAACCATACCGACTGGCGCCACGTATGTTTTGTTATTTTTTGCGCAAGATGCGCACGGGTCCGGCTAGTAACAATTATTTCTAATTGGTTTTTTGCAAATATCCCTTTTTCTGCTCACATAATTTACCAAAATTAATAAGTAAGACATCGTTTTAAAGGTATAAATTAGCTTTGCATGCGAAACAGTGTTTTATTGGGCGTGGTACATTTTTTAATAGTATTTTGCAAAAATAAAATGTTTAAATTTAAAATAAGATTTGCGCCTAAAACTATGCCTTCAGAATTATTTTATTCTAACAAGAGTGCAGAGTTAAATACAAATTTCAAATGTAGATGTCGCTCCAGTTGAACAGTCTTGAATATTTTAAAAGACTTTTATAAGCTTCAGCTGTATGTTTTTTATGTAAACATCACATTATTTTAGGCGAACACGTGTGTATTCATACTTACGCTGAATGGGGGTTTTTCAGCATCGGATGTACTTATTTATACACAGCTACACGTAGTACAATATATGTATATGTATTTATACTTTTGATCAAATGACGGTTGTACGTAAGACCATAAAATAATTGAGATAGATATGGACTTACATAAATCAAAACGATCAGGATGAAAAAAAATTTATTGAACGGGCGGTCGTACATAATCTAACTGGCTCAAAAATAGAAATATTTTAATGATTCTAATGGGAACAGAGAAGGTTGGGGTTGAAAATAAAGCATATGTATATATTTCGAAAAACACGTAAAACATGAAAATTAAGTCAATAATAAAGCCCGAGTGATGGAATTTCATCCATGCAATGACCTTATGCCGTTATGAGGAAATATGCTGAAATTTAAAAAAAAAAAAATGGGCCAAGAGGAGCAAAATTTCAAAGATTTATAAGTCAAAACTCAGGAACTGTAGCAGATAAGCAGATAAATCGATTAAGCTTCGGCCACTGATTTGCTTGCCAAGGCAAACGTGTGGAAAAAAATTACCCAAGTCGGCAGGGGACCACAAATATGTACATAAAAATATATGTAAAATATATAAAAATATAATGCACATACCTATATAGGTATAATAAAAATATTTTATGCGATATCTTTGTCAAACATATAGGTAATTCATTGAAAGTTCCATAAGTTCCACCAAACCAAATAAATAATGTTTTTTAAAATGGGCGTGACAGCACAAAACATACCGACTGGCGCCACGTATATTTTGTTATTTTTTGCGCAAGATGCGCACGGGTCCGGCTAGTAAATAAATAAATAAATAAAATAAAAACAATTTTTTTGGGGGACGAAATTAACACATAAATATCTAATTAATTTTATGTTATTACCATGAATATTTCCGTGAAAAGGGAAATAAAACAAATTGGTTAGCAACGTTATAAACGTTATGATTAAATACAAATTTATTTAAAAATTAATAATATTACAAAGATATAGGAGTATCACGGAGTGAAAAAATGGTTATGTATGTAAAGTATATATATATGATGAATTTCAAATCAAACCCAATATGCGATGAACCCGACCTTTCAGAATTTGATGAAATTTTGCACAGAGGTACATCTTACCTACCCAAACACAGCCTCATTTTTAGAAATTGACATATGTACACACATACATCATATATATTATTTCTAATTGGTGTTTTTTGCAATCCCTTTTTCTGCTCACATAATTTACCAAAATTAATAAGTAAGGCATCGTTTTAAAGGTATAAATTAGTTATGCATGTGAAACGGTGTTTTATTGGGCGTGGTATTTTTTTAATAGTATTTTACAAAAATAAAATTTAAATTTAACCTTTAAGTGACGAGGTGAAATTTTGTGACATAGTTTACGACGTGGTGGTAAATTTTTTTCTACGCATTTTACTTAAAACTCAATAAAAAATAATTTTTTTTATAATAATTTTTGCATTGGTCCTTTTTAAATTGATAAAAAAAAAGTTAATTAAATCTTTTAAATTAACAAAGTTTTTACTATAATTCACAAGCCTTGTTCTTTCAAAATAGCGAAAACATCACATGAGAACCTTATAGATAAAACGTAAAACAAAAACTCTTTAAACTTCAGAGACGTTTTTTATAAAAAATATATATTTTTTAATATATAATAGGAATTTTATTTAAAAAAATTTTTTTGTAGAAAACGCAGACTGGCCAGCGTGGAGTTTTTTTTACATAATAATGTGAGCGTATAAAATGAACCACGAAACGAATTTTTTAATTTTTTTGCAATAATCATTTGAAGAAGTGGTAAAATTAATAATCCATGTTAGTCAAATTGCCAGTGAGAGAAGTTTTAAATGGAAATAAATTATTTTTGAAGAAAAAGTTACGTTAACGTCGAGGTGTGGTAATTTTTACACCGATATCATAATTTATCCATTATTGGAGACCTTCCACCATAGAAGCTATACTGATCGATAATTATGATGACATGAGTAGATTCTAACAGCATCAAAATGCTGCAGAGAAGCGAGAAGTGGTAAATTTGCAAAAATTGCATTCGAAGGAAAACTAACGTTACCCTAGACGTGGGGTAATTTTTACACCACCATCATCATTTCTCGTCAAATGTTACACCTTCCTCCATAAAAACAAAACGGGTCAATAATTACAACGAGATGGGAAGATACTAAGAGAGTAAACTTGCTGGACGGTAAGTTAAAAGAGATATTTAAAGAAACTGTAAGTCGGTGTAAAAATTACCACCACGTCGCAAGTTAAAGGTTAAACTAAAAGATTAGTGCCTAAAACTATGCCTTCAGAATTATTTTATTCTATCAATTCAAATCTCAAATGCAGATGTCGCTCCATTTTAACAGTCGTGTATATTTTAAAACACTTTTATAAGCTTCAGCTGTATGTTTGTATGTAAACATTACATTATTTTAGGCGAACACGTGTGTATTCATACCTACGCTGAATTGGGGCTTTTCAGTATAGGATGTGCTGTGCGTAGTACAATATATCGATGGGCTAGTGCACAAACCGGATAAGTGCAGGTTTTGGCGAAACTGAGTTATAGAGAATAAATTTTTTTTTTGATCCCGCGAAATACCGCCGAAATTGTTTTTTTCTTGTAACTTTGTTATTTAACATTTCCCATTTTTAAAATTGATACGTCATTAGTAGGGCAACAGAAGATATGCAAATGCATATTTTTCTGTTGCAGTCCCATTTACGTATGATAAATATATATCGGCGTTTTAGCTCAAGACGAAGAGAATAAGCCTAACTTGTTAGGGCATATTTTCGCATATTTAGGTCAAAAGGCTTATTTTTGCATATCTTGACTTATTTGCATATTTTTGGCATATTTTGCTACAAATTCATATTTTAGCATAGTATTTCGTCGTATTTTTCCATCTCGCTCGTAAAATTGTTTTTATTTAAATTTAGTACTCTGGCAATTTTTTTTTGTATATGCGCATACTATTTGCCATTCCTCTTTGTCTGACAAGTTCAAGGCGAATTTAATATTTTCGCAATGTTTCATTCAAATGTGCTACACGAATCAGCTGGGTATCTACATCGGCGATCGGCAGCTGGGCCATTTAGGGCCACTCGTTTCTCATGTATAGAACGTGTTTGCGCTGCTAGCAAGCTATCGCTGAGCTGGCCGCGAACCAATTTGCACTTGTACATTGAAAGGTGCGGATGGTATGCGGATAAATGTTTTTTCAGTGCTCTGCTTTTGCACGCACACTACCACAAATATTTTGCGAGTGTGTTGGTTGCTCTGCCAGCGGTGCCGATCGCTGATCTACATACACAGTATACGTCAGACGGCCAATTTATATTGATGAAATCCGTGGATCGTGATTCATATTGATAGTGCAGCATCGAGTATTGATGACTCGCGATTCTGGATCGCAAAATTTTGAAATCCGTGATCCGGATCGCAATATTGGCAATAAATGAATTGAAAGTGAAAGTGCGAAAAGGACGCAAGTAAAATATCTTGAACCTCAGAGCGAGAAAAATATCGCAATATTCATATTGAACGTGTAGCACTACACGCTACACAGTGACTGAAATTTTTGCTTTTAAATACGCCCCCATATCTTCAGTTGACGTGGAAAGATCTTTTTCTACGTTTAAAAACTTACCGCGACAATCTACATAGTTTTCTATTTGAAAATTTATCGCAAAATTTTGTAATTTACAGCAATAGCAATTTGAATAAATAAGTATGCAATTTGATTATTTTTTAGGGAAATACATTAATTTTCCAAACACCTTCTTTAGAATTTCTGCAAATTATTTTATGTTACAACAGGTATATCTTAAAAGTTTGAAATATCCAAGTGAAATAGCCCCGACACATAGCATACGTCAATCCGTCTACGTCGACGTATGTGACTGACAGCTCACGTACTTGACGGAGAGGTCGCCACATAGGAAACGTTGACGGATATACATAAATCAGCTGTTTGATTAGCCTTTAACTACAGAGGTGGTGGCAAAAATTTAACTCTTTAGAATATTTTGTAATTTCTCTTTTAAGTTGCCCTCTTGAAATTCAGTTTTCAGTAACTTCACATCTCCTGATAATTATTTACCATTTTGGTTTTATGGAGGAATGTTTTACAAATGAGAAAAAACTCGAAAAGCAAAAAAAGTAAAATCCAAGAGTAGCTAAAGGTTAAGGATCAAAAGCAATCAGCTGACATAGCGACGGATTGACGTATGCCGAAAGTTGAGTGTTGGCCAACTTTGGTACGTTGCGGCGACGGATCCTTCGTACGTGTGACGACGTACGTTTAAATGCCGACATTTTACTGAGCTGTCAGTCACATACGTCGACGTAGACGGATTGACGTATGCTATGTGACGGGCCTAAAACGCCGAAACACGTCAACTTAATTTTTGCCTGTAGAATACAATGACGTATTCAGAATATCCGTAATAAATTTTGATTTCGAGATATTTAGGAAAGAAGTTTAAGATCTCTGATAGTGAATTCTTCGTCGTTTGTAAACTTTACCCAAATTGATTAAATTTTGTGATAATGTGTCGGCCGACGGATGGGTTCAACTCAAATAAATCTCAAAATTTAATATGAGTATCTTCAACAACATTCTTTTAACAAATGTAAAAAAAAATTTAGGGATGACTATCTATAATTAAAATTGCGGAGGGTCAAACTTCATTTTAGAACTATGCTCCTTTGGATTTTTTTGTTCAGAATTGACCAGAGAATGCAGCTGTGGCCGAAACAAAGTAGGTTTTATTCCATCAGTACAAATTGACCCGCCCTAATATATATATGTAGATTTTCGTATGTAAAAATACTTGTTTTCTTTTGGTAACGAAGATGTGTTTCGCAAATGTGATTTTTTTTTATTTCTCTTGCATGAGAGGGGAGCGCACAACCTACCATGCCGTATATCTTTTTATTAAGTATATAAAAAAAATTTAAGGGCATATTTTCAGTGCTTAAACTAAGTTTTAAGGGCATATTTTTAGCGCTTAAACCAACAGCCAATATAAAAAATTTACCAAAATTAAAATGACCAAAAAAAAACTACAATTTTTTTTTACAAATGATAAAAATCGCTAGCTTAGAATGCAAATTGTGTAAGTCCTTTTTTAAAACTTTGTAGGAGAGACAAAAAACAAAAAAGAAAAAAAAAATTCGAAATGAAAAAAAATTTCTGTTCATATAAATATTTTGGACATACACAATTTTTTCGCTTTTTGGACTTACACAATTTGCGTATCACTGAATAACAACGAGTAGAAATATGACAAGTATCTCAGACTTGTTTAGCGCGGTGCGTATTTGATTTTTCTAGCGTTCTACATAAAAATACACTTTTTCATAAAAGTGGACTTACACAGTTTGCACTCTAAGCTAGCGAAATGTAATTTTTTCAGACTATAATTTAACATTTTAGTACACAAATATCGCTTATAATACATATATCAAACTCTTAAGGCCCTTGGCCACTTAAAATCTGGAATGTTAAGAAGTGTATACATATGTGTGAGTGGCGGGTGATTGACGCAAATATCTAAAAGATTTGATTCTCATCAACGCGAGCCCGAACAAGAACGTGTAGCACGACGACTGCCGATTGCACTAACACACACAAAAAAACTCACACATACACACTACTTGACATGCCAGATTGTCAGTTGCCAAGGGCCTTTAACTATACTTCAAAAGTAAGTCTCATATTCTCTTCTGGAAATCTACGGGCATAGGTAGATTTTCAAGTTTTATGCGCCCAAAATTGAATTTTGTAAAATTGTTACAATTACAGAAAAAAAACATACCCACATATTGGAAATAGAATGGGGAACAATAATTCATCGCTTTTTTCCCGACCCCATACTCTGCACTTGCCCCAGATGGTCGTAACTTAGCATATCTGAAGTTAATTTTTTTGTTTTTTTCTTACATATTTTTAAGTGCTAGTTTCAACTTGAATATTTATTATTTAAAGCATTTCATTTAGGTAATCGTGATGAATCCTAAAGGTTCAAGTAATTATTAACACTTTTCAATAATATCCTTGCTTTCCAATAATTCTAAGTTTATAGTTTTAAGCTTTTAAAGTTGGGATATTAAAAAAAAAAAATTATCACTCTTTTTCATGTTAAAAATTGGTTTTGTTATATTGCTCTCTCAGACTCAGTCAAATTAACCCTCGGACATGATATCTAGTACAATTAGTAGTTGGCCGACAAAAAATTACGTCGCACAAAGCCGCACTTCACTACTAGATACAGGGTTTTTCATATGTACCTACAATAATTTTATTTTTGTGCTTTATATTTAATTTTAATTTATATTTCTAACGCATATCTTGGTTAATGTAGGTGATGTTCGAAAGTAACCCAGATATTTAGCAGCGATTATTGTTAACTTTTTAGGCAGTATTTTTAGTATTTCCAATTTTTCAAAGTTAAGGAAGTACTTATCATAAAAAGGGGCTAAGAATTATAAAGCTACATTTTTTAGAAGATTTTTGAGTATGCAATTTTGCAGCTCATTCAATTGTAATATAATAATATGCAACATTCAACTTTTTGAAAAATTTCATTGGCTTTTCGGAAATTTTAATTGGAACGGTCTCACGTACATATAACGCCCTACAGAAAAAAATTACTAGAATCGACGGAAATTTTTACAGCATTGAGAATAGCACTTTTTACACTAAAATTGGTTGGCTACATAACAGTACACTTAGAAATCTCCTCAAAATCTTCTATAAATTCTGGCCGCGCTTTGAAATTTTTAATCCACTTTTAGAAATTTCTTCGATTTTTCGGATTTTTCCATAAGCTTAGAAATCCTGCTTAAGGCGATTTTTATTGAAAAATTGTTTACATTTTTAAACGAAAATAAGAGTCAAATTTTCGACAGAACTGTTTGAAATAAATTTAAAAACTCTGGCGTATGATTTTTTTTTTTGAGTCACTGTATATATTTTTCAATAAAATCGACTTTTAACTAGAGCCCTAGATGCCCGGGTATCGAGCAATTCGATCTGATCGTTTTTGTTTGAAGCCCGTTTGTTGTTCAAATGCCCGTACAAACATTCGAGCATTCGAGCTTACAAACAAAAAAAAATGTGTATCGGAAAAACAAAAATAAAGAAACTACATATAAAGAAAAAAAAAGTTAACAAAAGAAATAAACAAACTTCAAAATACCCGAATTGTTCAAATGCCCGTACAAACATACGGGTAATAAACAAACAAACAACTCTTCGAGCATTTGAACAACTGTTCGGGCAACTCGAAAATGTTCCAAAAAAAATCGAGAGCTCTACTTTTAACACAAATTATTAAAATTTTGCATTAAACAAGCAATTTGGAATAGATGTACACAATAAAATATTTCTACCTATGTGCTACGGTTATAAATAATAATTTTCTTATATAATTTAGTTTTTTAATATTCCATTTTGACAGGCATTAAGTAAAATCTCAAGTTCAGATACTCTTATAATAATATAATACAATGGCGCTATTATAACTCTGACGAGTTTTTTGGCCGAGCTTCTCTCCCAATTCGAGGTGTGCTCCTTTTTGTTTTTCCTACTAATTGGGTGGACCTACAGTTTTATGCCGGCTCCGAACGGCGAATGCATTTTTTGTGAGAAGCTTTTTCATGGCAGAAATACTCTCGGAGGGTATGCCGCCCACTGCCGAGAGGTGACCGCTGCTCTTAAAAAACCCAATAATTGGATTTTTACTAATTAGAAAAATTTGTTTGGCTCGGACCGTGGTTTGAACCCGAGACCTCTGGCATAGCAGGCGAGCACTCTACCCACTGCACCACAGCGACCACCTCAGATACTCTTATACATTGCATATTTATTCCAATTGTAGTTTATACTAATATTATTTGATTAAGTAATTGAAAGAAAACGTGAAATTTAAATAATTGGCGTTACTTTTCTGTTATTAGCATGTTAATAACAGCAATACCGTATAATAATTGTAGCGTTTGTTGAGCCGTAGGGAAGTGCAGGAACCGTAGGAATTTTACCACAAAAGAGCGAATATAAGTACAAAGAATGTAAATTGTGGTAAAATTCCTGCGGTTCTTGCACTTTCCTGCGGCTCAACAAACGCTAGAATTATAAGTAATACTTCGTGAAAAAGCGCTAAATTTCGAATTACCAATTTCGAAAAATTACTATTCTCATTGATTTTTTCCTGAAAAAGAAATGTATGCTAATAAAGTCAGAGATGGTTTTATGGTCAAAACGAATCTTTCGGGGGGGTTTTGTCCCCAAACCCTTCCCCCCCCCCCCCCCCCGTTACTACGCCACAGATTTCGGCGGTATTTCGCGGGATCAAAAAAAAAAAGAATAAAAATTTTGTCTTTAATCCTCTCAATATAAGCTTCAAACTTAGGATCGGACTTTTACAACTTATTTTAATTTTGATGATTTCTACGACTTTAGTATGTTGCAGCAACAAGTGTTACATAACACAACTTTAAATACACAAAAAGAGGGCGTTAAATGGTTGAAAAGTAAATGGTTAAGATTTCAAAAATCTGAACCATTATTAATAAAATATAAATACGGTGTATCGGATGACGGGTTCATGGAGATAAAAATAAATCAGCCAACAAGACAGAGAAGAGGAGTTAATGAAGATCCACATTTTGAATGGAACACAATAAATTTAAAACCAAAAAATTCGAGCCCCCTCCCTATTTCAAGTGAAAAAAAGAGAGACCTGATTTTTTTACTATCAAAGGGCGTAATTCCTGCAATTTATGAAAACTTTTTCGCCAATTTACCGACAAGTAATAATTTTTCAAATGATGAAAATTGATTTTTTTTTTAGTTTAACTATGTTAGCATGGTAAATAACCCATAAAGATGTACTATTTGAATTTAATAACTATATTAGTGTTTTAAATGAACAATAAAATATGTACTAACTAATTAATAAATTGAATACATTTTTCATAGAAGAACTCTAACAAAAATATTTGAATTTACGTTTGTATTTATATGGGCGTTTTAATTCTAATAATTATTTTATGTGAATTTAAATGAGCTATTGGCCATTTTTTTTAATGAAGAAAAATTGAAAAAAATTTTTTTTGGTAGAAGTTATGGATCCATTTCGGAGACCACCACATCCCCTCATCAGAAGTATGATAAAATATTTGAAATTAAAAAAAGTTAGCGCCAAATCGGCTAAGTGCCCAACAAATTTTAATCACTCAACAAGTAAGGAAGCCTAAGTTCGAGTGGAATCGAACATTAGATACTCAGCTGTATGCTTTCATTGTTTGTTTGCGTTTGATGGAAACACGGTGTAGGTACTTTATATAAAGCGAGTGCTGCATAAAGTGGGCGTAGCCACGCCCATTTTCAACATTTTTATCAGTCATCCAACTAAGCTTATGAATATTATTCTTTGTGCAAAATTTCATTCCTTTATGACTTCTAGTTACAAAAATGTCACGTTACAAATTCCCAAAGGGTGTTCCAGAAATATCTTTGTTAAAAAGTAGGCGTGGTCATAAACCGATTTCTATAAATTTTTGCGTGTATATTAACACAAGTTATAGAAGTGTATAAACCAAGTTTCGTCATAATATCTCAATTATTTGTCGAGTTATAGGCTAAGAAATTTTTTATATTCCTGCTTCTAAAAGAAGGCGGTACCACGCCCTTTTTCCAAAATTTTTGTGTTTTTTGTTTTATGTCCATAGTTAGACTCCTACCATAACATTTCAATGATATATCTTTATATTTGACAGAGATATCGCTTAAAATGTTTTTATTCGGTCACTTCATAAGACCCATATATAAAAGTGGGCGTGGTCGTCAACCGATTTTGGTAATTTTTCGTTCAAACATTTGTCTAAGTAATTATATCACGCACACAAAATTTCACGATATCTCTTCAACGGTTTCTGAGTTATGACTCATAAAACTTTCAATGTTTGCCCCTTAATAAGTAGGCGTGGCACCGCCCATTTTCCAAAATTTTTGTGTTCTTTGGTTTATGTCCATAGTTGGACTCATGCGACAAAAAATCAGTGATAGATCTTTATATTTGACAGAGATATTGCTTAAAATGTTTTTATTAGGCCCCTTTATAGTTCCCATATATAAAAGTGGGCGTGGCCGTGAACCGATTTTGACAATTTTCCGTCAAAACATTTGTCTAAGTAAGCAAATCACGCATACCAAATTTCATCGATATATCTTCAACGGTTTCTGAGTTATGACATATAAAACTTTGAATGTTTGTCCCTTAATAAGTGGGCGTGGCACCGCCCATTTTCCAAGATCTCATCAAATTTCTTCACAAGGGCCTGAGCTCAATACGTGGGTGAAATTTCATCGCTCCAGCTATATTAGTGGCTGGGATACCAAATTTGCGATATTTTCTATATAGGAAAGGTGGGCGTGGTCATGGTCCGATTTCGCCCATTTTCAATACCAACCGTGCCAGTCTCGATACCAACTTGCATTTCAAATTTCATCAAAATAGCTCAATTTTTGCGCGAGTTAGAGTGCGTACGGACGGACGGACGGACGGACATGGCTCAATTGATTTCTCTTTTCACCCTGATCATTTTGATATATATAAGTCCATATCTATCTCGATTATTTCATTCTGTTACAATCCACCGTTATGAAATCAAAACTATAATACTCTGTGTACTAGTACACCTGAGTATAAAAAATAGTATAGGTACTGAAGCCATCAACATAATTTTAGCACATTTGGATTCTACATACTCCAATTAACTATTCGTAATCATTATAACTGAAAAAAATGTGACAGTTAACAAGTTATTGCTATTTAAACACAAAATTTGCTCTCCTGAACATTTTTCAAAATATCACTTATCCGGTTTGTGCACTAGCACATCGATATGTATGTATACTTTTGATCACATAACGGTTGTACGTAAGACCATAAAATAATTGAGATAGACATGGACTTACATATATATACATATATATCAAAACGATCAGGATGAAAAAAACGTTTGAACCATGTCCGTCCGTCCGGCCGTACACACTCTAACTTTCGCAAAAATAGAAATATTTTAACGTGTGGAAAAAAAAATTACCCAAGTCGGCAGAGACCACATACATATATATAAAATATATTTAAAATATATAAAAATATAATACACATACCTAGATATATGCAGGTATAAGTTTTTTAAAATGGGCGTGACAGCACAAACTATATCGACTGGCGCCACGTATGTTTTATTATTTTTTGCGCAAGATGCGCACGGGTCCGGCTAGTACATTCATAATTTGAATTTTATATATACATACACTCAGAAAAAAAATCATCAACACGATTCATGTAAAATTAACACGATCAATCTTTACACATAGAACAGCAACAATTTTTTCAAATTACACGATGTTTGAAACATAATTTTGGCTTTGTAACTGTCATCTGAAAATTTGGTAAATTCAACCAAATTTTATTGTTGATACAACATGAAGAAATTTTAAAATATACAAGATGATTCAAATATAAAATTTTATTCCTAAATGTCATTTGGAATTTGATTTATTTAACATGATGATAGTGTCAATATAAACTAAAAAAATTTTAGAATGATGTCCCAATTGTAGTGTTAATACAACATGAAAACAAATATTAAAAACCCAAACCCAGAAAATAAGAAGTGCAGTAACTGCGGTGAAAATCACACTGCTAATTATAGGGTTGCCCAGTATACATTTCATTAAAAGAGAAAGGTAGCAAAAAACCTAAAAATGTCCCTGTCCCACAACCTCAAAATGTGCCAAAACCAACTATTAATACAGCCCCGCAGAGAAATCTGGGAACGTACTCATACGCTCAAGTCTTAAGAGGCACACAACAGACCGAAATCCAAGACGATTCCACTCCAACAACATCACTCGAAAACACTCTAAATAGCTTTGTTCATATGATGCAGGACCATATGAAGTCAATGCAAAACATGATGCAAGAATTGATTAGGAATCAAAATCTCCTACTTCAAACAATTTTGTCAAGACCATGAATTGTTTCAATATAGGTTTCTGGAATGCTAACGGCATAGGCCAACATCGCAATGAACTCCATGTTTTCCTAGAAAATCACCAAATTGACATAATGTTAGTGTCTGAAACCCATCTGACTGTGTTTAATAATTTTAATATTGATGGGTATATGTTCTATAATACTAAGCACCCTGAAGGAAAAGCTAGAGGTGGAACCGGTATACTTATAAGAAAGAGGATTAAGCACCACGTTCTAGAAGAATATTGCAAAGAGTATATACACTCAACATCAGTGTACGTAGATGATAGTTCTGGCGGATTAACTGTATCTGCAATATACTGTCCTCCCCGTTTTAATATAACAGAGTACCAATTTACTGAATTCTTTTCCAAGTTAGGCACGAGATATTTGGCAGCAGGTGATTACAATGCTAAACATACTTTTTGGGGATCTAGGTTAATAACACCAAAGGGAAGAAACCTGTTCAAAGCAATCCAAAGCAATGGTCTTGATATTATATCAACAGGGCAGCCAACATATTGGCCCACTGATAGGAGCAAAACTCCCGACCTCATAGATTTTGGGGTAACTCGCGGCCTCGATCGGGATATACTTGAGATAGAATCTCTTTTTGACCTATCGTCTGATCACTCTCCTTGCGTCATGTCTATTAAAACCCTTCCAACTTTAAACGAACTGAACCCACGCTTAACTAATAGATTTACGAATTGGCTGAAGTACAGAAAATTTATAAGTTCGCATATTAATCCAAATGTGAGCCTTAAATCAGCCGCCGAAGTGGAATATGCGATAATTGACTTCACAAACTTACTGCAAGTGGCAGCAAAGGTTTCAACGCCATTACGTCCTAACACAACCCAGCAGCAAAGCTTTAGTCCTTTCAATGAAAACGATATCATTGAGCTAGTTTCCAAGAAAAGGCAACTTAGGAGAGACTGGCAAAGGTTGCGATCTCCAACCCTGAAAAACGAGCTAAAAAAATGTACGAAAGAGCTCCAAATTCTCCTAGAGGAGAAAAGGGAAACAAAATTTCAAAATAGAATTAAGTCCCTACGGCCACATCCTGTACAGATTATTCTTTGTGGCGCTCTCTCAAATATCTAAAACGGCCGGTTCAGCAGGATCCTCCAATACGAATGCAAAATGGTGAATTTGCTCGAAGTGACCACGAAAAAGGAGTAGCATTTGCAACCCATCTTTCAAATGTATTTACTCCAAATGAAGGCCAAAATGTTCTCCAAGAAACTACTCCACAATTACCAGCAATACCACTTGGTTTTAAACTAGACGACTTGAATAAAACTTGGGCAATTCACAAGCTGTTGTAAAGTATTGTAATGTTGTATACTCCCAGCAGTATTTATCAGCTGGAAAACAGCACATATTTCCTACTGAATATTCAGTAGAGATGTAGTTCTAAAATCTGAAATTTCCCTTTCGTTTTTATATAAAGGTGGCGTCGAAAATCAACTACCTAAAAACTGCCGAACGAGAAGGGAGAGTTTATGTAGGAAAAAAGGCCTGAATACGCAGGGAGAACTTCCATAGCATGTATTTCAGTACACCTGATGTCTTCACTGCGTGTTCAGTTATTTTTTCAGCAATGAATTTTGAACTTAGTTTCAGGGTATTTTTCATAATGAATATTCTACTGAATATGCACCTCCTTACCTCAAATACTGCTGGGCTGGTAAAGGTTTACAATAGGTGTATCAGTAGGGTTGATTTTTCTCATACAAATTTCAATACAACCAATACAACTGGGCAGCCTATGTTTATTGAGTGTGCTATTTGATTTGTTTTTTATTCTGACAGTTTGTTAAAAAAAACAATTTAAACAAAAATATGGAAGCGGTGAGGCGAAAAAAAAAATTACTTGCATCGTGTGTATCATATATCAATTAGGACTTGAATCCGCCGCTAACAAATCTAATAACTGTTTTTCGCTTTCGCCTGGCATTTTTTTATTCAAATTTTTGTAAACAACAAACTGTAAACAATAACGAAATACAACAAAACACATACGAGAGTCTGTTCACAGGTACTGCGTTCGTATGCACATTTTCCTTTACAACATACAACTTTACAATAGCCAGTGAATTGCCCAACTATATCCAAAGACATAGAGAATAAGAAAGCACCAGGGTATGACAGAATAACGGGTGAAATGTTAAAAGCGCTTCCCATAGTAGCTATTAAGCAACTACTATACATCTTCAATAGTATCCTCCGATTATGTCACTTTCCTAATCCATGGAAACTATCTGAAATTATTATGATCCCAAAACCAGGCAAAGAGCCGACAATAGTAAGCTCCTACAGACCAATAAGCTTAATCTCTATCTTTTCCAAACTATTCGAAAAATTATTGCTGAGAAAGATTCAGCCCATCTTACACAGTAAAAATTTTAGTTTAATTTTAATACCATTTTGGTATTTATATATAACAATGCCAAAAAGCCTTAAATTAAAACCATTCTGGTTTAAAAAAAGAAGAGAATATTGAGATACAGAAATTGTCAAATTAATACTTTCTTAGAATTAAATCAAAACCAAATTTTGATTATTTTTAGAATATTTCTGGTATTAAAAGTAGTTGAAATGGTATAAGATCAATACAAAAATTGGAATAAATTCTATACTTTTATGGAATTAAATCAAAACCACATTTTGATTATTTTTATACTATTTTTGGTAATAAAAATAGCTGAAATGGTATAAGATCTATCCGCAAATTGGAATAAATTTTATACTTTTTTGGATTTATAATAGCTCATATATATTTTAAATACTAAAAATTTTAATAAACACTAGCCATACACGCACATATACATATATACAAATAAAATGGGAGTAAAGCAGCTTCTTAGTCAACAAATTATTTGGCTTATACAAAAAGCCTTTATCTAAATCTAAAACTGTTTTTGTTGTTTATCACCTTTTTTTGCCTCTTTGTCGGGCCCAGGCATTGTTGGTGTTATCGTCGGTGTCGTCGTCGAAGCATCCGTCTTAGCTGGCGTCTCTGAACTGAATGCCATTTCATTTATCGTTTTTGTTGTTTCGGTCTTATTATTGGCCGCCGTTTTTGCTGCCACCACAGGCTTAACATCCAATTTCAATAGTTGTTCCATATCTAAATTTTTTTGAATTTCCACTTGTATTTGCTGTTTCTTTTCGACGCTCAGCATCTGTTTGGGCACCACTGGCACTTCAATATCACCCACCATCTTTTTCAACTCAGTCTTTGGCTTTTTAGCTGTCACTGACGCCAAAGCTTTCATAGGACCTTGGTCCTGCTCCTCCGCCTTACACGCCTGCTGCATCAATGGCATATGCGTATGTGCACCCAAACCAATTTTTTGCCTAAAGTCCGCCATCGTTGACGCAGCCGTTTCACGCGCCTTCTATGCGCCCATCCCAAGCAAATAAACTAACTCATTAAGTCGCAACAGCTGTTGTTGGATTATATTGCGTATGGGACGTAAATATTCCACTATCTCCTCTGTGACAAGCATTTTATATTTGCCAGTATCGATATCTTTGGCATCCTCACGTAGGGAACTTTTAGAAACATTTTGTTTATGTACATACATATGTATTTATTTTGACTTTTTTTATGAAAATTTGTTTTAATATTTTTTTTGGTTTTGATTTCAAACCAAAAAAGATTTGATCCTAATATACAGTGAGAAAGAGAAAGGGTTTTATACTTTTCAGGATTTGTTTTTAAACCATAAATAATTAAATTTCTTTAGAGAGAATTTTAATACTTCTCAAGGCTTTATTTTGAAACTATTTTGGAATAAATAAAATTGTAAAACTTCTCATAGTTTAAAAATAAGACTTTTTGGCATTAAAATTCAAGTTTAATTCCAAGAATGATTAAATCAAGTACCAAATGATATTAGAATTAAACTATCATTTTTTACTGTGTAGAACTGCACGAAACCATACCAAGCCACCAGTTCGGATTTAGAGAGCAGCACGGTACGATAGAACAAGTGCATAGAATTGTTTCAGAAATAAGGTCAACTTTTGAAACCAAACGATATTGCACTGCCCTATTCCTAGATGTGGCACAAGCTTTCGATAAAGTATGGCTAGAAGGGCTATTGCATAAAATAAAACAAACACTTCCTTATAATCTCTGCGGGATCCTAGAAAGCTTTTTAACAGGTAGAAAATTTCGAGTAAGGCACAAAAGTTTTACAACCGAAAGTCATCCACTTTCTGCTGGAGTTCCACAAGATAGCGTTCTAGGGCCTGTACTATACTTAATTTACACAAGCGATCTGCCAACCAACGCGAGCCTTGTCACGTCTACCTTCGCAGATGATACGGCTATACTGAGTGTGCACGCAAATCCCATAACTGCTACTATCCAATTGCAGAGACATATAAAAACTTTAGAAGAATGGCTTACTACGTGGAGAATTAAGGTCAACGAATCTAAATGTGTACAAGTAACCTTTAGCCTGAAAAAAGACACATGCCCACGAGTCTCAATAAATGGGAAAATAATAACTCAGAAAGACTTCGTTACGTACCTTGGAGTCACACTGGATAGAAGAATGACTTGGAAAAATCACATTGACAAAAAGATTATGCAATCCAAGTTGAAAATAAGCCAGCTGCAATGGTTAATTGGTCCAAGTTCTAGACTGGGCTTAGATAATAAGATATTAATATTTAATATGGTTTTAAAACCAATTTGGATGTATGGAATTCAACTATGGGGCTCAGCATCGAAATCTAGCGTAGAAAGAATTCAAAGGCTGCAGTCCAAGATATTAAGAACAATATGCAAAGCGCCTTGGTATGTAAAAAATACAATTATACATAGTAACCTAAAGATAAATACGGTGGCCGAAAAGATAGAGAAAATGCAAGCAAATTATGCGAAAAGATTAGCCAACCATCCTAATTCATTAGCAAAAAGTCTCCTAAAGCAAAGCTATCCTAGGCGGTTAAAGAGAAAGGATGTAAAACTCAATTGTGCATAAGGTCATATTCTGTTAGACCAATATCTCGAGAGTAGCTTTAAAAAATGATGAACGTCGCTGAATAATAATAATAATAATAATAATAATAATAATAATAATAATAATAATAATAATAATAATAATAATAATAATAATAATAATAATAATAATAATAATAATAATAATAATAATAATAATAATAATAATAATAATAATAATAATAATAATAATAATAATAATAATAATAATAATAATAATAATAATAATAATAATAATAATAATAATAATAATAATAATAATAATAATAATAATAATAATAATAATAATAATAATAATAATAATAATAATAATAATAATAATAATAATAATAATAATAATAATAATAATAATAATAATAATAATAATAATAATAATAATAATAATAATAATAATAATAATAATAATAATAATAATAATAATAATAATAATAATAATAATAATAATAATAATAATAATAATAATAATAATAATAATAATAATAATAATAATAATAATAATAATAATAATAATAATAATAATAATAATAATAATAATAATAATAATAATAATAATAATAATAATAAATTATAAAAAGCAGCTTACTGAAATTCCTTCCATTCAGAAAGCTACAACAGCATTTACTAATACCCATGTATAACATATGTTCCGGACGAGCCTATCCCATTAGGAATTACTTCCATTCCGAAAGCTGCAACAGCACTTACTAATGCAACACACGATTGTGTCATCGATAAGCCTGTCCTGTCAGGCCGTACGAACTTTTAATACTATACAATCAGCTGCTTGGAATTCCATTCCATTCCGACGGCAAAAATACATAAATAATGAAAATGAATAACATAATGAACGAATATGAAATAAAATTACATACATACATACTACATATGAACATATTCTAACAAAAACAAAAATATTCCGATACACATAATAAATTAATTCATAAGTATTTCTTTTATGTCAAATAAAATTGCTTTTCATCCAAATGTTATTTGAAGCAGTGGCAACGAATAACGTCATTGTATACTAGGTTAAGATTTTATAAAAATTGTCATATTCTTTAAGAATGATACAATAAAAACTATATCCGAGAAAAAAAAAAAAAAAATATTGAAACAACAAGAACCATAATTAACAATAAAAGTTGGTTGATATAAAATCAAACAATGTTCAAACATAAAATGATGATGATGATGATATGAGCAACCAAAAAGTATTCAAACATAAACGTCATTTGGAATTTTGGTTTTTCAACACGATGATAGTGTCAATATAATCTAAGAAGAGTTAAAAAGAACGTCAAAACTATTTTGAAACATACACAATTTTTTCAACGTTTGAAGTTCTGTTGTTCGTGCAAAACACAAACTAATATTATTTTTTTTTTTAACAAAAAGAAAATTTTGTGCCGTGGTAATGATGGGAGTTTAGCATCATTTGCAGTGCGTTATAATGGTTTTCCCATTTATATTTTTAGTTCGCAGATAAGTTAAAAGTTGGTTGCATTTTTGTTTCTAAAAGTTTTTAATGTTCAATATTTTCTTTTTCCTCTTCATAGTTTGCAATTTTTACCACGAAGAGATGTTTAGCGAATGGAGTCTTTCACGCAGCATGCGGTGCATATACCGTTGCATTAGTGGCCAAACATTACTCGGTGCAAGTGATAGTAAGTACTATCGCCCATGTATAAACTATTCGTATGAGAAGGACGCTTTTAATTTGGTCGGTTGTGCGGGTGATGTACTCGAATATGCTTTATTGATCCGATGATTATATATTTTATGTTTTATATGTCTTTTTATATAAAAAAATAAATTGTAAAATCAACAAGACTTTCTGTTAATTTAACAATAAATTCAAGGTAAAATCAAAAAGATGTTATTGTTAATTCAACAGGACCATTTCGAGTTAATTTAACCAGATTAAATTGTAAGGGGGGGGGGGGGACATAGGAAACTCAATCTACGATTTCAATAAATTGAATTATATTAATTAATAGAATTTAATGTAATTATCAGGGATGTAGAATAATTATTGGGTAAGAATTTCTGAAAGGGGCCACCCAAAATATAAAATATTTCCGTTTTGGTCGGCAGTGGTGTTTTTGGAAAGCTCTTGGCGACACCAATAAACACCTGATTTCGTTTTTGGCGACAAAATGTGGCTTGCACTACCATTCAGTAGTGAATGGTAATGCAAATGTGGCTTGCACTACCATTCAGTAGAAAACTGATTGGAAACCAACGCGGCATTGCAATATGTCCTGTGTATATCAATAGGTTTTAAGGTTGTTAATAAATTTCTTTTAAACACGTAGGTAAAAAATACTTATACTTATACAGTGGCTCACAGAGGTATTTTGCATATGGCATTTGTTGAGAAAATATTGGAAATTCGCCTATTTTTTCGAATTCATTTGAAAATTTTGACATGATCTGATAGCTGAAGCTTCATACTACACAAAAACATTAATTAAAAAACATAAACACATTTCATCTTTAATATAAAATTATCAATTTTCTAAGCTAATTCCATGTGTAGAATATCTCACAAACTCCCTTCCCGTTATTAAATAGATTGGCTACTTCATGCCTAAACTACGATCATAGGTTTTCACAAATCACACTTGTAGTGGGAATGCAATGCAAGCCACATTTGCATTCGCATTCACTACTGAATGGTAGTGCAAACCACATTTGCATTCGCATTCACTACTGAATGGTAGTGTAAACCACATTTGCATTCGCATTCACTACTGAATGGTAGTGCAAACCACATTTGCATTACCATTCACTACTGAATGGTAGTGCAAGCCACATTTGCATTACCATTCACTACTGAATGGTAGTGCAAGCCACATTTGCATTACCATTCACTATAGCATAGCATATTTCTTTTCTTTTTTTTTGGGTGAACATGGTATTGATATCGTTTATCTGCATAGTGATTTCTATGTACATGCCATGAACGCTTTTAAGGATATTTAGCCTTAAAGATTAAGAACGCGTGGAAGGTGCCACGCCCGCTTTTCCGATAACCTACACTTTTATGCGCAAAAATTGTTTTGATATCATATATCTCTGTACCAATTTCCAGGTACCTGACTTAAATCCTTTTAAAGATATTCAGCTTAAAAAATTAAGTGTTGTTGGGAAGTGCGTCGCCCCCTTTTCGTATAACTCCTATTATTTTGCGTTAATATGGAATTGTTATCGTTTATCTCCACACCAATTTTCAAGCCCCTAGCGTAAACAGTTTTAGAGATATTCAGCATGAAAAATTAAGTTTGTATGGGAGGTGCCCTCCCACTTTTCTGAGTGAGATATCACCTATCTCTATACCAATTTTCAGCTCCCTACCTTAAACTGTTTTAGAGATAACCAGCTTTAAAAATTAAGGTTGTATGGGAGGTGCCACGCCCCCTTTTCTGATCACCCCCACTTTTCTGAGTGAGAAGGGGTTTGATATCACCTACCTCTATACCAATTTTCAGCTCCCTACTTTGAACTGTTTTGGAGATAATCAGCTTTAAAAATTAAGGTTGTATGGGAGGTGCCACGCCCCCTTTTCTGATAACCCCCACTTTTCTGAGTGAGAAGGGGTTTGATATCACCTACCTCTATACCAATTTTCAGCTCCCTACCTTGAACTGTTTTAGAGATAATCAGCTTTAAAAATTAAGGTTGTATGGGAGGTGCCACGCCCTCTTTTCTGATAACCCCCAATTTTCTGATTGAGAAGGGTTTTGATATCACCTACCTCTATACCAATTTTCAGCTCCCTACCTTAAACTGTTTTAGAGATAATCAGCTTTAAAAATTAAGGTTGTATGGGAGGTGCCACGCCCCCTTTTCTGATAACCCCCACTTTTCTGAGTGAGAAGGGGTTTGATATCACCTACCTCTATACCAATTTTCAGCTCTCTACCTTGAACTGTTTTAGAGATAATCAGCTTTAAAAATTAAGGTTGTATGGGAGGTGCCACGCCCCCTTTTCTGATAACCCCCACTTTTCTGAGTGAGAAGGGGTTTGATATCACCTACCTCTATACCAATTTTCAGCTCCCTACCTTGAACTGTTTTAGAGATAATCAGCTTTAAAAATTAAGGTTGTATGGGAGGTGCCACGCCCCCCTAACATTTTTAAATTTTTTCTTCGACTACACCTTCGCGGGGTGACAACAAACAAACCCCCCTAAGGAAGTATTTGATTTGGTTCAGCCGTTTTCAAGTTTTAGCGTTACAATTAAATACCAAATCATTTATATATATATAGATTTTGTTTTTGATAACACTGCTCTACAGCCAAAAAATACTCTAAACGCGACCATCCTATCTATATGTAAAATCGGTCGCTGATTCCGAAAATCGGGTTCATTTTTAATTTTATGGGAAGGTTTTTGAGAAATCGGCAATTTACCGTTATTTGGCCAATGGATCCACCTGTATATCTCTTTAACGCAGTAAGCTATCTTGCGCGACTTGGCTGTATTTACTCGATCGCCTATAACTTTTCCATTTTACCACGGATTTTCTTCGTAGATAGCTTATTTTTTTGCTAATGGAAGAGAGCTTCATGTAAAGGAGTAAAACCGAAGGTGAAAACATTGGTTTTAAAGATATTGCCTGACAAAGTCAATTTTTTCTTGAAAAATCGTAAAAAATCGAAAAAATTCAAATTGAATCAATATTTCAGAAACTATAAGAGTTACAGTAAAATGTTATAGGAGGCATGAAAAGTAAATTAGATTTCCTTTCGTTTGGTGTTACCACAAGGAAGATATCTCACTGCGTTAAAGAGATATACAGGATGAAGTGGAGCCATTGGCCAAATAACGGTAAATTGCCGATATCTCAAAACAGGGTTTGAAATTGCTTAACTACTTTTGCTGCATTTGCTTTTGCTTTGCTTTTGCTAACGAAAAGTAAATTAGCAAACTCGGCCAGCCGAGTAAAAAACGAGAACACGATTCATTCGCTTCAGTTTTCAGCTGAGCCGTGTTTGCTTGTATAGTTAAGCAAAGCAACGCGATTTGGGAGATTTCATTTTACTTCCAGCAATTAGTTGTGTCTTTGCATTTTTTCTGCTTTTGCTTATTTTGCTGAAACGATTTGTTAACGCATATTTCGATTTTTTATACATATTTACTTATGAATGTATGTATGCACACATAATATGTATGTATGTCCATTTGTAAACATCTTTTCATGTTGAATTTTGCTTAAAGACTAGTTTCAGCAAAATAAGCAACTGTAAGCAAAAATTTACCACTCAACTAATTGCGCTGGAAGTAAAAGCAACCCTCTCAAATTGAGTTGCTTGGCTTAACTATACAAGCAAATACGACTCAGCTGAAAACTGAAGCGAATGATTCGTGTTTTCGTTTTTGGCTCGGCTGAATTCAGCAATAAGCAAAAAACATCGGCTATTGCTATTTTGCAGCAAGCAAATTCAAACCCTGTCTCAAAAACCTTCCCATAGAATTAAAAATGAACCCGATTTTCGGAATCAGCGACCGATTTTACATATAGATGGGATAGTCATGTCCAAAGTACCGACAAAAAATTTCATTTTTTGATCCAGTGTAATCAACGAAACAAAATAATTTTGATAATTTTTTTTGATAATCAACGAAACGAAATAATTTCAATAATTTTTATTTGATATTCAACAAAACAAAATTTTTTTGTTAATTTTTATTTGATATTCAACAAAACAAAATATTTTTGTTGATATCGTTGTGCAGCCTTGCTTCTTTAGAGTCTAAGATACGACAGAACAAATATATCCCCTCATCTGTTATTTAGCAATGGACAGTGGTAACTGACAGATCATAAGCCTACTAACACATCGCACATGGGTTGCCTAGCTAAAACGCGTACGAAAGGTACTAAATATTTAAAACAAAAACTAAAATTTTTAATTATACTCCCCTTTTCTGTTATTTAAAAAAACGATACACCAGACGATAGAAGGCAATTAGGAGAGTCCAAAAAACATGGGTTGCCTATCAAAATCTGGGGCAAACTGGAGGGTTGCCAGCTTTGAAAAGTGCAAAAAAATAGGTTATCTCCCCTTTTATGTTATTTAAAAAAACGATACACCAGAACATATATATAGTACTCCTATATTCGTAATACCTACGAGTTCCATCAGCCAACATTACAGTACAGACATATAAAAAAAGAAAGAGAAAACCGAGCAATCAAATTTGAAAAATGACATGAATTCAAAATAAACCGCAGTGACGGCACATAAAAAAAAATATAGGGAATTTACATATTTATTATTTGATTCTCGTATTAAAAAATTTAAAAATGTCGAAGCCGTGCTATATTTGTGACAATAAAAGGGATAAAATAAATAAAATATCTTTACATACGTAATAGATAGATAGATAGATATCTAACATAAATATGTATGTATACATATATACTTTTAAAAATCATATAATAATACAAATAAAATTTTAATTCTAGTATTTTAGCTTGCTGGTATTTTTGGCTTTATAGTCAGCATCGGGTTCGATGCATGCCGTGTACGCCTGACTTTGCACAAGTCCCATCTTGAGATGGGATGACAGTGCCCTGTTAGTATGTGACCGCCAGTCTGCTCCAGGAAAAAAACACTGCAGCTCCTCCTACCCGTCCACCTTTTATCCGCTGTAAATATGTGGAACATATAGCGATTGGTTCGTAGTCCTTTCTTTCATCCGTCTTGTTATATTATTACCTGTAGTCCCCTGTTGAGGTCGGTTTGGAGAGTAACGTAGTCTGAACTTTGGTCCTCATATGTTGCTGTGTCCAAAAGTTCGTTGTCTAAATTTTCCTGTTATTCAGTTTAGAAATTCGCAGTACTTTTGCTTACATCACCGTGCTGGCGGCCTTCGAACGTACATACTTTACAAACATAACCCTCAAACGGCAAAATTCTACTTTTCGATATAATGCCCATGGATCGGACCACAGTATTTTAACATGGAACGCTTTCCGCCGCGATTCATAAAAATATGAGTGCATAGAAAATAGATTTTTCTAGAACATTTCCACTAATTTTCATAAAAAAATTCACAAAAGTTTGCATCTCAAAATAAATGTGGCAAATTTCTTATATTAATTATAAACAAATTCAAAAACTAAAATCAAAGGGGTATAAGTCCCCTAGAACACAATGATGCCTTTAAATTTTTTTTTTCAAACGCCTCTGAACTCAATTGAATGTATTTGTCACTTCCGGCCCGGAAGTAATGTGCATTTGCAACACCCTGCCTTTTTATTTAATTTTAATTGTTGAATTATTGTGAGGATACAGAAGATTTTTAATTAATTTTGTTGTATTTTTATGTATACTTACTTACTTCCGGCTAACCGAAGCA
>OY482671.1:62442706-62487706 GCA_960531455.1 Urophora cardui | reverse complement strand
TTATATTGGACTTATGGGCGGAAATCCTTGTCTTTAATTTGGATTTTGTTGTCCCCACATATACCTTTTCGCATACGTGGGACCCGTCACCACTGCATGGAATTTCATACACAACGTTGGATTTCTTATATTTCGGGATTTTGTCCTTAGTATTGCTGTATAAGAGTTTTAAGGAATTGTTGTATGTAAATGCGGACATGGCTTAATCGACTCGGCTCGTGATTCTGACCATATCGGTATACATTTTGGTGGGTCCCCCACGCTTCCTTCTGGTACTTTCGAGAAAAAATTTTTGGCACTAAGTTATAATACCATTTCATTCTCATGAAAGGTATAAAAATTGTTTTTAATTTAATTTGTGGCCTGGAGCTCAAAAAGGAAAATATATATAAAAAATTAACAAACAAAAATTAATCAAATTGGTATTAAATCATTATAAGTACATGTATTTTCACGATTTCAAAGCTGGATAATTCTTCTTTTAAGTCTCTGTAAGATGATATAAAGCTCATTGAATTCATTCAATAGAATGCATGTGTTAACGAGATTCAAAACAAGTAAGGAAGCCTAAGTTCGAGTGGAATCGAACATTAGATACTCAGCTGTATGCTTTCATTGTTTGTTTGCGTTTGATGTAAACACGGTGTATATAAAGCGAGTGCTGCATAAAGTGGGCGTAGCCACGCCCATTTTCAACATTTTTATCAGTCATCCAACTAAGCCTATGAATATTATTCTTTGTGCAACATTTCATTCCTTTATGACTTCTGGTTACAAAGATGTCAAGTTACGAATTCCCAAAGGATGTTCCAGAAATATCTTTGTTAAAAAGTAGGCGTGGTCACATACCGATTTGAATAAATTTTTGCATGTCTATTAACACAAGTTATAAAAGTGTATAAACCAAGTTTCGTCATAATATCTCAATTATTTGCCGAGTTATAGGCTAAGAATTCTCGTATATTCCTTTGTCTAAAAAGAGGCGGTGCCACGCCCATTTTCCAAAATTTTTCTATTTTTTGTTTCCGGTCTATTGTGGAACTCATGTCACAAAATTTCAATGAATTATCTTCATGTTTGACAAAGATATCGTTTAAAATGTTTTTATTAGGCCCCTTTATAGTTCCCATATATAAAAGTGGGCGTGGTCGTCAACCGTTTTCGCTAAAATTTTCAACATGTATTACCACAAGTAATAAAAGTGTACACACCAAGTTTCGTCATTATATATTAATTATTTGTCGAGTTATGGGCTCAGAAATCTCGTATATTCCTGCTTCTAAAAAGAGGCGGTGCCACTCCCATTTTCCAAAATTTTTGTGCTTTTCGTTTTATGTCCGCAGTTGGACTCCTGCCATAAAATTTCAATGATATATCTTTATATTTGACAGAGATATAACTTAAAATGTTTTTATTAGGTCACTTTATAAGACCCATATATAAAAGTGGGCGTGGTCGTCAACCGATTTTGGAAATTTTTCGTCCAAACATTTCCCTAAGTAAGTATATCACGTGTACTAAATTTCATTGATATATCTTCAACGGTTTCTGAGTTATGACCAGGGATGGGCGATTTTGAATAAATTTTTATTCAAATGAAAAATGAATTTTTATTCTTCATTTTGATATCCTTGAATAAAGAATAAATTTTTATTCTTCATTCCGGCGCCCTTGAATAAAGAATAATTTTTTATTCTTCATTTTGATACCCTCGAATAAGAAATAAAAATTTATTCTTCTTTCTGATACCCTTGAATAAAAAATAAATTTTTATTCTTCATTCTGGTGCCCTTGAATAAAGAATAATTTTTTATTCTTCATTTTGATACCCTCGAATAAGAAATAAAAATTTATTCTTCATTCTGATACCCTTGAATAAAAAATAAATTTTTATTCTTCATTCTGACGCCCTTGAATAAAGAATAATTTTTTATTCTTCATCCAAAATTGGTTGAATAAAAAATAAAATTTTATTTTTCATTCAGATAATTTTGAATAAAGAATAAACTTTTATTCGCGTTATTCAAATTATTCTTGGAGGTCACATAAGTAACTGATTTTGCGAATATTTTTCCGAATACGAACCAAGTATTTTCCCGAGTCACAACCGAATATTTTTCCGAATACTTTCCCGAATCCGAACCCAAATACTTAACCGAATATTTTTCTGAATCCGAACCGAATATTTTACCGAGTACTTTCCCGAATCCGAACCGAATATTTTCCCAAATCCGAAACCGAATACTTTTCCGAGTTCGAACCGAATACTTTCCCGAGTCTGAACCGAATACATTTCCGGGTCCGAAACAAAAGTAATCGGTTCGGACTCGGAAAAGTATTCGGTTCGGTTTTGGTAAAATATTCGGTTGGGACCCGGAAAAGTATTCGGTTCAGACTCGGGAAGTATTCGGTTCAGACTCGGGAAAGTATTCGGTTCGGAATCGGGAAAGTATTTGGTTTCGGATTTGGGAAAATATTCGGTTCGGATTCGGGAAAGTATTCGGTAAAATATTCGGTTGTGACTCGGGAAAATACTTGGTTCGTATTCGGAAAAATATTCGCAAAATCATTTACTTGTGTGACCTCCAAGAATAATTTGAATAACGTGAATAAAAATTTATTCTTTATTCAAAATTATCTGAATGAAAAATAAAATTTTATTTTTTATTCAACCAATTTTGGATGAAGAATAAAAAATTATTCTTTATTCAAGGGCGTCAGAATGAAGAATAAAAATTTATTTTTTATTCAAGGGTATCAGAATGAAGAATAAATTTTTATTTCTTATTCGAGGGTATCAAAATGAAGAATAAAAAATTATTCTTTATTCAAGGGCATCAGAATGAAGAATAAAAATTTATTTTTTATTCAAGGGTATCAGAATGAAGAATAAATTTTTATTTCTTATTCGAGGGTATCAGAATGAAGAATAAAAAATTATTCTTTATTCAAGGGCGCCGGAATTAGGAATAAAAATTTATTCTTTATTCAAGGGTATGAGAATGAAGAATAAAAATTTATTTTTATTTTTTCGTTATTGAATTATTCAAATTTTGAATAATGCCCATCCCTGGTTATGACTCATAAAACTCAAATGTTTGCCCCTTAATAAGTGGGCGTGGCACCGCCCATTTTCCAAAATTTTTGTGTGTTTCTGTTTTATGTCCATAGTTGGACTCATGCGACAAAATTTCAGTGATATATCTTTATATTTGACAGATATATATATATTAAAATATGTTTATTAGGTCACTATAATACACATATATAAAAGTGGGCGTGGCCGTCAACCGATTTTAACTATTTTCCGTCCAAATGTTTGCCTAAGTAAGTAAATCACGCATACCCAATTTCATCGATATATCTTTAATGGTTTCTGAGTTATGACATATAAAACTTTCCATGTTTGACCCTTAATAAGTGGGCGTGGCACCGCCCATTTTCGAAAGTTTCATCAAATTTCTTCATAGGGGCCTGAGCTCAACACGTGGGTAAAGTTTCATCGCTCCAGCTATATTAGTGACTGATATACCAAATTTCCGATTTTTTCTATATAGGAAAAGTGGGCGTGGTCATGGTCCGATTTCGCCCATTTTCAATGCCAACCGTCCCAGTCTCGATACCAACTTGCATTTCAAATTTCATCAAAATATCGAAATTTTTGCGCGAGTTAGAGTGTTTACAGACGGACGGGCGGACGGACATGGCTCGAATCGATTTCTCTTTTCACCCTGATCATTTTGATATATATAAGTCTATATCTATCTCGATTATTTCATTCTGTTACAATCCACCGTTATGTGATTAAAACTATAATACTCTGTGTACTAGTACAGCTGAGTATAAAAATGGTCATTATGAAGTTTCGACAAAAGTGAATTAAATGTTGCAGATACGTCGAAATTGTGTATGAAGAAATTGTTTACGTATTCGTTTTGAATGAAAGTGATTATGTTACTTTTTTGCGCGGAATGACTATTTTCGGAGTTAAAAACAAATAAAGGATCAAAACCATATAACGATTTCGATTATTTTTAGAAATAGTTAAGGTAATAGTAGGATATGGTCACGTGCACAGTTTTTTTAAATTATTTATTTATTTATTTATTATTTATTTCGTCTATGAAACCAGTTCTTTCAGACTACTAAAACCAAAGTTACAAAGAATATATGTTTACAATTTCATATGTTAATACAATTGAAAGGTAAGTATATTAGCGATAAGCTTGAATTAAAACAGATTTAACGCAATTTTTCCCAAGCCCAAAATCAATTTCATATTTCTTGGCAAGGCTATTAAATTCAGTTAACGTTCTGCTTATTGGCGAATTTAACGCATAATTAGTACGGCAAACTGCCATATTAAAATAAGAAGTGTGTCCAAGCAATCTTGACGGTACATTAAAGTTAATTAAACCAAGTAGATACGGGCAATCGATAATTCCAACAATAATGTCAGTTATGAATGAAAGTGACAGTAACATTCTTCTATTCTCTAAAGTTTTAAGATCAATTAGCATACAGCGGGATTCATAAGATGGGATGGGCTCATTAAATTTTAGGGTATGTAAAGCAAATCGTATAAATGTCTTTTGAACACACTCGATAAGCATGTATCGAGTATACTGGGTTCCAAATAACCGAAGCATACTCAAGCCTTGAACGAACTGAGCTGGTATATAGAGACTTAAAAGTGTAAGGATCAGTAAAGTTTGAGCTATTTCGACGAATAACGGCTAGAAGTGAGTATGCCTTCGGTAGTATGAAATTTACATAAGGTACGAAAAAAAATTTCGTATCAAAAATCACTCCAAAATCTTTTACTTCTTTCACTGAGCTAAGTCGTGAATTGGAGAGAAAGTAGGTTGTAGGTATAAGCGTATTCGATTTAGAAAAAGTTGCCACAGAGCATTTGTTAATATTCAAAAACAGAAGATTTCTTGTGCACCAATTGTTAACAGAGTTGATATCATCTTGATATCACGTATTTTTAAGAATAATTTCATATCATCTGCAAATAAAAGGCAGTGTGCATTATGTATTTGAGATACGATATCATTTATAAATAAGACAAAAAGGAGTGGCCCAAGCACACTGCCTTGTGGTACACCAGAAGTTGCAACAATAGGTCTAGAATGAGCTTCTTCAATTCTTACAAAACTTAATCTGTTTTTAAGATAAGACTCAAACCAACGTAGGAAATTTGAGTGAATACCAAACTTCGATAATTTTTCAATAAGGAGGGAATGACAAACTTTATCGAACGCCTTAGAAAAATCCGTATAAATAGCATCAACCTGGTAGCCTTCTTTTATTCGGTGAAAATTGTTAGATTTGTAACAGTTGATCGGCCAGGCATAAAACCGTGCTGGAAGGGTGAAATAAAATTTTTGACACTACGGAAAAGTTTATCTTTTACTATGGATTCAAAGAGCTTACTTATGGTTGTAATCTTTGAAATCGGACGGTAATTGCAGATATTACTTTTATTTCCTGCTTTGAAAACTGGAGTGATAAAAGAGAGTTTCCATTCCTCGATAAAGATCCCGGATTTTAACGAATTATTAAAAATATATTGGAGCGGACTCGCAAGAGCATTACAACACTTTTTCAAAAGGAAAGCAGATAGGCCATCATTATCTGGTTTACGGGACATTTTTAATTTCGAGATACCCAATATAACATCATCTTCTGACACTGTGATGGAACTGATATTCGGTGTATACGTATACGTACTACACGAACTGTCAATAATATTAGGCCCATTTACAAAATTAGATTCAAAAAAATCTGCAAATAAGTTTGCAGTTTCTAAAGAATTTGTTGAGGTTTTATTGTTTAAAAACATGGAATTTGGTGTTCTCGAGCTTTTACGTTTCGAGTTAATTTAACGCCAAAATTCTTTAGGATTATTTTTAATATTAATTTCAAACTTTTTGATATAATTTACATACAGAGCTTTGCCATATAGATTAAATTCGCGCATATAATGCCTATAATTATGAAAGAAGTTAACATCATGTGTAGCCAGATATTTTTTATAAAACTTGTTTCGTAAGTTTTTTAACCTAACTAGAGCACGCGTATACCATGGTACTTTATAGGTAGACTTGGCATTAACTGGCATATGAACATTGCAAATATCAATTACCGTAGACTTGAACAACTTGAAAGAAGATTCTAAACTATGGTATTTGAACTGACATTCCCAATCAACATCTGAAATGTGCTTATTTAAAATATCAAAATTGCAATTTTTGAAATCAAAGTTAAATTGATTACACTGCTCTACAGCCAAAAAATACTCTGAACGAGACCATCCTATTTATATGTAAAATCGGTCGCTGATTCCGAAAATCGGGCTCATTTTTAATTATATGGGAAGGTTTTTGAGATATCGGCAATTTACCGTTATTTGGCCAATGGCTCCACTTAATCCTGTATACCTCTTTAACGCAGTGAGCTATCTTCCTTGGAGTGACACTCAACGAAAGAAAATTAAATTTCCTTTTCATCCCTGCTACAACATTTTTCTGTAACTCTTATAGTTTCTGAAATATTGACGATTCAATTTGAATTTTTTCGATTTTTTACGATTTTTTGAAGAAAAAATTGACTTTGTCAGGCAATATCTTTTAAACCAATGTCTTCACCTTCGGTTTTACTCCTTTACGTGAAGCTCCATTCTATTGGGAAAAAGATAAGCTATCAACGAAGAAAATCCATGGTAAAATAGAAAAGTTATAGGCGATCAAGTAAATACATCCAAGTCGCGCAATGCCTCTGCACGGGTATATTCTATGCATGTTATACCAATACCTACACATCTGCAGTAGCAGCACATTGGCAGCGCAGTAGATAAAAGCCCATTTACGGGTATAACATGCATAGAATATACCCGTGCAGAGGCATTGCGCGAGTTGGATGTATTTACTTGATCGCCTATAACTTTTCCATTTTACCATGGATTTTCTTCGTTGATAGCTTATATTTTTCCCAATAGAATGGAGCTTCATGTAAAGGAGTAAAACTGAAGGTGAAGACATTGGTTTAAAAGATATTGCCTGACAAATTCAATTTTTTCTTCAAAAAATCGTAAAAAATCGAAAAAATTCAAATTGAATCGTCAATATTTCAGAAACTATAAGAGTTACAGAAAAATGTTATAGCAGCGATGAAAAGCAAATTTAATTTTCTTTCGTTGAGTGTCACTCCAAGGAAGATAGCTCACTGCGTTAAAAAGGTATACAGGATTAAGTGGAGCCAGTGGCCAAATAACGGTAAATTGCCGATATCTCAAAAACCTTCCCATAGAATTAAAAATGAGCCCGATTTTCGGAATCAGCGACCGATTTTACATATAGATAGGATGGTCACGTCCAAAGTACAGACAAAAAATTTCATTTTGTGATCCAGTGTTATTTATAGTTCTGCTAGATGAAAGAAATGAATAAACATTTAGATCGATAAGCAATGGCACATGATGCATGTCAGATGCCGACATTGGGAAATCAGCCCTATTAATAATACAACTAAGACTATTACTAATATAGACTAAGGCTAAAAGCCTATTCAATTCATTAAAAAATCGGTTGATTTGAATTAAATCTACTAAAGAGAATGTATCAATTACATAAGATTCAATTTCATTGCAAGTATTTGATGGGGTAAGGAAAACATCACAAGCATAATGCCAATCTAACCTACAAAGATTAAAGTCACCTAAAACACACATGTGGTGATTTGCTTTTGATTTAAATGATAAATGCTTAATATTATCTAAATGAAATTTGTACAGTTCAACCGAACTATACGGAGGAATATAAGACACACATATAATATTACTCTCTTTAATACCTGGAACCAAAACACAGAGTTGATCCAGTAGGGAATCATTGTTTGGTAAATCTACAATACGTGCAGAAAAAATATGCTTAACAGCTATCAGTACGCCACCACCTCGTTTACGGCCAGTTTTAGCAGCATCCCGATCTTTTCGGAAAACATGAAAGAGGTTGAGGTCGAAAAATTCCTCATCATAAAACTGATCATTCAGCCAAGTTTCCGTAATCATAATCCATTTGAGAAGAATGTTGGAAAATAGACAGGGATTTCGTGCGCAAACCGGATACGTTCTGGTACAATATCCTTAAACTTTTGTTTCTACCATCAATTAATTGTGACGATAAACTCAGGTTTTCCCTTCTGCTACACCCGATTTTTGAAAAAAACCTAAACGGACGAAGACTTACATCAGCTGGCCACAACTCCGAGTTATACACTGTGCTATATAATGAGGATGGAATCCCAAGTTTAAAGCAAATGCGTTTGATTATTTCAGCACCCGCATCATTTTGGTCTGGCTGTCTTTTTACCAGACGATAACACGCTATAGAATTAGAGTGGTTACCTGTTTCACTCGTTATGTACGACAGAATATCATCAACAGAAACTGTAGGCTTGAAATATGAGAGGTGTATCTATTTCATTTTATGAGCTACACCTAGATCTGCACTTTTTTTTGGAGCCAACAATGTTTACTTTAGATTTAATGCCACCCGTTTCACTACCAGATTTGCTCGTAGAGGCAGTAGATTTATTGCCATGTGTTTGACTGCCAGATTTGCTCGCATAGGCCTGAGTCAAACTATTCTGCGTCGCGCTCATGGGGGCATTGACAACTTGAGATGATTTAGCCGCAGCTGCATAAGAAGCTTTATGTTTATTTAAGTTAGGTACAGCCGTATCCGAAGATTTACTATTTGATGATTGATCATATTGAGCTGACCGTATGTGTGACACTTTGGGACTTATTAAGTTAATCGCAGCTGTAACAGATGCTTGCATTGCATTCTGTTCAGCTAAAGATGAATTGTCGAAAACCTCTTCACTGCATCCCAAAACAGTATATGCATTGTCGACTAACTCTGCACCGCCTCCCATAGCACTGTCACCCAGAACGGCAGATGAATTGTCGGAAAACTCAGCACTGCCTCCTACGCGCACCTTTGAATTGTCGACGATCATAGCACGGCCAACGATGATAGAGATGCAGCCAAAGAAAAAGTTTGAGCGGCTCTTATTAGGTGCTGGCGCAACGCCAGAGCCCGCAACAATTGCCCTAACACTTTTTAGCTCCAAATTTAGCGATGACATATTTGCGTCATTATTCGAGAGTTTAGTTTGCACTAAAATTGATTATGCTTGTAGGGCGTCGACCTTTTGCATTAAAAGATTTCGGTCTTCATGCAGAGCATTAACAAGAGAGATTAAACGAGTATTCTCCATACGAAGAGCAGATATTTCACTAAGTATAATACCCAAGGTATCTTGTAACTTTTTAGCATCATCACTCACGATCGATGCACTCGCTACTGTAGCCAATGTAGACGTGTTGTTGACGATCTTTGCACCGCCTCCCATAGCAGCAGGCTTCAATGGTTGAGACGAGATTTTCGGCAAGTTAGCAACAAAAATTTTTCAGACACTTTGAACGAGTTGTTGACGATCTTTGCACCACCTCCCATAGCAGCAGGCTGCAATGGTTGAGACGAGATTTTCGGCAAGTTAGCAAAAACCATTTTTTCTGACACTTTGGACTTTTGCGAATTGTTGTCATCAATACCAAAAACAACACTTGTAGATGCCAAAGAATCACTAATAGAATTTCTTATTTTTAGGTATATAATATACGATGTATTGTAGACCGAATTTCCGTCATCCCTTGTCAAGTTTGATTTGGTTATAAACCGGTTTTCGGCTATATGGTTTCGAAACCAGATACTGAAGATGGCACATAGCCGAAACCGATTTATAACCAAATCAAACTTAACAAGGGATGACGGAAATTCGTTCCACAATACATTGTAAATTATATACCTAAAAATAACAAATCTATCCTAATGTTCTGCAAATATAGTCTTTCTACTGAGAATTAATCTTGTTTCTGATACTGAGAAACAAAATTAATTTTGTATGTTTTTACATGGCCGTTTTTTTTTAATAATTATTTTATGTGAATTTTATTTTTTATTTTCCTTAATTAAAAACTGGCCAATAGCTCATATAAAATTAATTTTGTTTCTGTTACGGATTTTGTTACAAGGAACAAAACTAATTTATTGTTGGGGTAAGTGGAAAAAAAAAAAAAAATTTCGTGCTAAGCACTAAAAACTCTTTCAAAGACAACTAATTTAGTTTCGTTACAGGTTTTGTTTCTGCTGGAAACGTTTCGGAGTTTTGTTACAAAGGAGTTTTGTTTCAGTTTCTGTTAAAAGGAACAAAATTAATTTAGGTTTGTTTTTACATGGCCCTTTTAATTCTAATAATTATTTTATGTGAATTTTATATGAGCTATTGGCCAGTTTATAATTAAGAAAAATTGAAAAAATTTTTTTGGTAGAAGTTATGGATCCATTTCGGATACCACCACTTCTCCTCATCTTCCATCGGCCTCAACCAAGAATCGAGCTTAGGTCGTTTCGATTTGTAGTCCAATGTCTATCCCAATGAACTACCACCGCCGTCAGCTTTGTTTCGCTTAAATTTCAATTTTCCTTATATTACAATCCACATACCAACAACAGTAGCTTAATGACACTCTGTCTTTGCTACCTAGTATGTTGGTGCGATTGTGTGTTTTGTTTTGTACAAAGTTCTAAAGCTATTAACAAGCAAAGCTTTTGTACAGGCAATGCTTGTTATTGTTTCAGATTTTTTTTTTCGGCAGGCTCTCCGATTTACATATTTACGTATGTTTTTACATGGCCGTTTTAATTCTAATAATTATTTTATGTGAATTTTATATGAGCTATTGGCCAGTTTATAATTAAGAAAAATAGAAAAAATTTTTTTGGTAGAAGTTATGGATCCATTTCGGATACCACCACATCTCCTCATCAGACTTCTTCCAGCGGCCTCAACCGAGAATCGAACTTAGGTCGTTTCGATTGGTAGTCCGATGTATATCCCATTGAGCTACCACCAAAACAAAACTAATTTAGTTTCGTTACAGGTTTTGTTTCTGCTGGAAACGTTTCGGAGTTTTGTTACAAAGGAGTTTTGTTTCAGTTTCTGTTAAAAGGAACAAAATTAATTTAGGTTTGTTTTTACATGGCCCTTTTTATTCTAATAATTATTTTATGTGAATTTTATATGAGCTATTGGCCAGTTTATAATTAAGAAAAATTGAAAAAATTTTTTTGGTAAAAGTTATGGATCCATTTCGGATACCACCACTTCTCCTCATCTTCCATCGGCCTCAACCGAGAATAGAGCTTAGGTCGTTTCGATTTGTAGTCCAATGTCTATCCCAATGAACTACCACCGCCGTCAGCTTTGTTTCGCTTAAATTTAAATTTTCCTTATATTACAATCCACATACCAACAACAGTAGCTTAATGACACTCTGTCTTTGCTGCCTAGTATGTTCGTGCGATTGTGTGTTTTGTTTTGTACAAAGTTCTAAAGCTATTAACAAGCAAAGCTTTTGTACAGGCAATGCTTGTTATTGTTTCAGATTTTTTTTTTCGGCAGGCTCTCCGATTTACATATTTACGTATGTTTTTACATGGCCGTTTTAATTCTAATAATTATTTTATGTGAATTTTATATGAGCTATTGGCCAGTTTATAATTAAGAAAAATTGAAAAAATTTTTTTGGTAGAAGTTATGGATCCATTTCGGATACCACCACATCTCCTCATCAGACTTCTTCCAGCGGCCTCAACCGAGAATCGAACTTAGGTCGTTTCGATTGGTAGTCCGATGTATATCCCATTGAGCTACCACCAAAAAAAATTTTTCAATTTTTCTTAATTATAAACTGGCCAATAGCTCATAAAAAATTCACATAAAATATTTATTAGAATTAAAACGGCCATGTAAAAACAAACGTAAATATGGAAATCGGAGAGCCTGCCGAAAAAACAAAAATCTGAAACAATAACAAGCAATGCCTGTAGAAAAGCTTTGCTTTAGAACTTGTACATAACAAAACCCACAATCGCACCAACATACTAGGTAGCAAAGACAGAGTCTCATTAAACTACTGTTATTGGTATGTGGATTGTAATATAAGGAAAGTTGAAATTTAAGCGAAACAAAGCTGACGGCGGTGGTAGCTCAATGGGATATGCATTGGACTACCAATCGAAACGACCTAAGTTCGATTCTCGGTTGAGGCCGCTGGAAGAAGTCTGATGAGGGGATGTGGTGGTCTCCGAAATGGATCCATAACTTCTACCAAAAAATTTTTTTCAATTTTTCTTAATTATAAACTGGCCAACAGCTCATATAAAATTCAAATAAAAAAATTTATTTAGTTTCGTTACAGGTTTTGTTTCTGCTGGAACCCTTTCGGAGTTTTGTTACGACTTTTGTTACAAAGGAGTTTTGTTTCTGTTTCAGTTTCGTTACTTAGCTGTGTAACAGAAACCGAAACCGAAACGCGTTACAAGTCCCTGGTCTACACTAATTTTAAAGCCCGTTTCCACATAACTTCATTCGCCAGCGAAACATCTTGGGAAACATCTCACTAAATAACCCGTCTCCACGTGGCTGATCGTTATTCAGTTTAACATTTCTCTTTCTTGTTCTTCTTAAATGTTTATATGTTTGCTTATTTTTGCGTTTTTGTTTTGGTCTGTGTTAGATTTCGATAGATTTTCGATACAATATTAGAGAAGGCATCGATATCATCGCGTTTGGCAAGAGGATTGAGAACGAAACAAGTGTTTCAATCTGCGCTCGCTCTCAGTAATTTGTATGGAAATTAGCGAGTTTCAGCACTTGTTTCCGTGTCGAACCAAGATTGAGAGAGCGAATGCAGAAAAAAAGAGCGAAACACGTTATGTGGAGACATCGTCGCTATAGAAGAAAAAACGCAAACTGTTTTGTTGAGGAAAAAAGACGCAAACTTTTTTTCTTTCAAGGAAAGACGCATTAAAAATATTTTTCGAAAGAAAGACTCTTTATTTTTTTTGATAACGAAGAAAGACGCTTTATTTTTGTTTTTACTATAAAGAAAGACGCATTTAAATATTTTTTAGGAAAAGAAAGACGTATTCGATTTTTTATTTTTCTTTGTCAATATTAATGCTAATGCGTCTTTCTTCGCAGTTAATAATGCTAATGCGTCTTTCTTTCTCGTAATATTTTATAATGCGTCTCTGTTCGTCGAAATATTTTTTAATGCGTCTATCTTCGTCGACATGTTTTGTAAAGCGTCTTTTTTCCCCGACATATTTTTAATGCGCCTTTTTCGTCGACAAATTACTGACATACGTCTTTCTTCTTCCGCAGCGATGACATGGTATTAAGTTAAAGTAAACAATCCTTTTTTGCATTTCCTTTTCATCCACTGCACATCGAAACACTCGCGCTTCATAGTTGTTTATTGCGCAAATAACCGCAACTAAAAACTACAAGTTGCGCGCCGTCGCATTTGCTACCACAGTTACTAGCTGTTTTGTGGTCAACGACTATCTCATTTTCTAGTCAAGTTGTTTACTTTTCCTAGTCGTTGTTCAGAATCGAAAACGCTATAATTTGGCACTAAATTCTTTTTGACTAATTGTGTCAGCATGAATGGAAATTCAAACGTGGATTTGATACCATATTGTTGGTTAATTTTAAGGTTTTTGGGCAATCACATTTTGACCGATAACTCAGTTATCGATAAATTTATCGAAATATATCGGAGTCCAAATGAAACCTGGGGCCATCCCCTTTCGTTTGATACCCATACTGTAGTATAATTTTAATGTTTTTGGGCAATCACATTTTGGCCGATAACTCAGTTATCGATAAATTTATCGAAATATATCGTAGTCCAAATGAAACCTGGGGTCATCCCCTTTCGTTTGATACCCATACTGTAGTATAATTTTAATGTTTTTGGGCAATCACATTTGGCCGATAACTCAGTTATCGATAAATTTATCGAAATATATCGTAGTCCAAATGAAACCTGGGGCCATCCCCTTTCGTTTGATACCCATACTGTAGTATAATTTTAATGGTTTTGGGCAATCACATTTTGGCCGATAACTCAGCTATCGATAAATTTATCGAAATATATCGTAGTCCAAGTGAAACCTGGGGCCATCCCTTTCGTTTGATACCCATATTGTAGGGCAAGTTTAATGTTTTTGGGCAATCACATTTTGACCGATAACTCAGTTATCGATAAATTTATAAAAATATATTGAAATCCAAATGAAACCTGGGGCCTTCCCCTTGCGTTTGATACCCATATCGAGTTCACAGCCGTGAAATTTCGCCAGCAACATGCATTTATTTTGCTGTGAAATGTTTCAAGAAATTTTTTTTTGTCAAATGAGAATAAATGCCAAAACGAAAACTGAGCAAATGTAAAAAGAAAAATTTGGAGCATCGCCTCAGAACCAACTTTCAAATTTTGGCCAATAAAAAAATTTTATACAAAATATAAATTTCAATTTCAACAAATGTCACTTTTCACTCGAAAATAAATAGCATTGTATATTTTAATTGTCGTGAAAAAATGTTGCTGGCATGATGTTGCTAGCATGTTGCGCAACGTTTTCACGGCAGGAACTCAGTGCAACTTTGTCGTGAAATATCTGTGAAATTTCACACATGTTTCACAACCAGTTTTTTTGTATGGATTTTGACAGCAGTTTCACGTGAAACTCGAACTCAGTACTATGCTTAACAACCAAATGAGCTAGTTGTAATTTCTGTTAAACGACCATGCGACTAGACTGAGCTAGTCGCAGCACAGTCAGCAATGCAAACCCTGGTTATAGCATAGTATGCATGTGTGAACAGGTTTTTGATTTCCACCGAGACAAACAACAAACGGTGAAAAAACAAACATATGAGTCGCCTGCGCTGCACTGCCTGGCACAACTGCGACGCCTCCACTGAACACGGCAAATGACCAAACGAATCTGTCTATGCTTGCGTTTTTTTTTGAGTTTTTCCAAATTTAAAACCGGGAAAAGGGTATTAAAGTCTCAGATATGCGCAAAAAAAAGTACATGGTTGTCGAGAATTTACCATTTGTGAGATTTTAAAAAACGAATTATTAAAATCGGTCCAGTACTTTTTGAGCTATCGCGTTACATACATTTTCCATGCAATCAATTTTATATAATTAGTATTGATAGTATATATATATAGGATAGATTCAGTATTGCTCTAAGCAAACCGGCAACTGCAGAGCAGCATCTGTCGACCAACTTCATGACATCAAACGTCGTCTGAATTAAACATCTGAAATATTTTAAAGACGACGGCGTTGAACATGGTCCAGTATTTAAAATGCACACATACACACGTTTCTGCCTGTACATGTGCATTGTCCCTTGTCAAATTAGAAATAGCTCTATATTGGCGTCAGCGACAAATGCAACCCTTCTGCCGTAAAGTCGTGCTGGCGTTAAAAAGTGTGCGCCCATAAGAACGTGTGCATTTTAATGGCGTTTTCTTTTCTGACAAAAAATGTTGCCCTTTAATATCTCAATTATTGAATTACGTAACATGACTTTCTATAAAATGGCTGAATTTGTAGTTAATGGTGCCCTCTTACTTAGTCAGAGGACAACATTCGTTGAAATCACCACACAAGCTTACAAAATGGCTAAGAAAATCAAACAGGGTAACATTTTTTCGAGAAAAGAAAACGGCATAATTTTGACAGCTGGCTGCTTGTCGCTCGCCGGTTCGAATGTGCTTAGAGCATATAACTATACTACTTGCTCCCATTATGGTAGTATCAGCAATTCTACGTAATTGCACGGCATTGATTCATTCTCTCCAGTTTCGCACAAACACATACGCATTTTTTAAATTGAAAAAGAAGAAGACCATTTGAGTGACCAAACTATTTAGTATAAACAATGGTTACAATAATAGCAGCGTTCCCGTGAGCTATCCAGTTCCGTATCTGAATCACAATCTCACCGGAACGATGCTGATCACTTTTATGAGATTTGGCAGCACTAATATGTAAACCATTCTAGGCGCGTCCGTTGAAGTAATAAAAACGCATGAAATAGTCCGAAACAGTCCGAAAAGTTGCGTTTGTTGAAGGAATGGTGTAGACGTTGTCAAGGCAACGATTTTCATCAAAAAAAAAAAACGCTGGCCGACTAACTGAAATTGAAAAGGTGGCTATGATAAAAGAAAGAAACGTTTTCGCTGACACTGTAAAGCCGAGATCACACGATTTGAGCATTTGTACAAAAAATTACAAATTTAAATTTGTCCACATTTGCCGATTTTGATATCGATGTGCAAATGATTTGCTTAGCGTTCACACGATTTGCCCGATTTATTAGTTTTTGATTTGCCACACATTTGTACATAGAAATAAAGTGGCATATTTGCTCACATTCGTTCACACGATTTAACCAATCATGATAAAACAGTCATAAGAAAAATATAGAAGCATACTTTTGGGCATTATTTGGAAGAAAATTTTATGAAAAATTAACAAACAAAAATTAATCAAATTGGTATTAAATCATTATAAGTACATGTATTTTCACGATTTCAAAGCTGGATAATACTTCTTTTAAGTCTCTTTAAGATGATATAAAGCTCATTTAATTCATTCAATAGAATGCATGTGTTAACGAGCTTCAAAAAAATGGTCATTATGAAGTTTCGACAAAAGTGAATTAAATGTTGCAGATACGTCGAAATTGTATATGAAGAAATTGTTTACGTATTCGTTTTGAATGAAAGTGATTACTTATGTTACTTTTTTGCGCGGAATGCCTATTTTCGGAGTTAAAAACAAATAAAGGATCAAAACCATATATCGATTTCGATTATTTTTAGATATAGTCACGTGCACAGTTTTGTTAAATTAGCTCGGAAACTGACTGAGTTATTACCAGGGGTTCATGTTTATTTATATTCGGTTCGGATTCGGGAAAGTATTGGGAAAAATAATAGGTTAAGTATTCGGGTTCGGATTCGGATCCGGTATTTGAAAAAATATTCGGTTCAGATTCGGGCAAATATTCTTATTTTTAGGTATATAATATACCATAAGGTTGTTCTCTCTCTGTGATTTTGGCCTGGCAAATTTGCCGAGATGACATAAGTGTGATAAATTTGCCGAGCACAACAACAAAATACACGTCTTGTCAAAATTGGAGCTTCGGCAAATTTCTCATACCCCAACCCGTGATATGTGATATCATGAGAAAAATATCACGGGAAATGCAACCATGTTATTACATTCACAATGGTCTTCTATGAGAAGTGAGTTTCAATTTATGTTTCTAGTTCTTTTGTTTTAAGTATTTTATTTTATTCAGATAAAAAATTAATTAATTCGAAATTGAAGCAAGCAAAGCAAAGCGACAACAGTTGTATAAAGAGTGGAAAGAATATGACTAACATGCTAGTTCACAATGAAGTCAGTTAGAATTTTATTTTCTTAAAGGTGCGCTCTCTCTGTGTGGCAAATTTATCAAGATATCGTGATATCTCGGAAAAAATATTAGACACAGAGAACAACCTTCATGTATTGTAGAACGAATTTCCGTCATCCCTTGTCAAGTTTGATTTGGTTATAAACCGGTTTTCGGCTATATGGTTTCGAAACCAGATACTGAAGATGACACATAGCCGAAACTGGTTTATAACCAAATCAAATTTAACAAGGGATGACGGAAATTCGTTCCACAATACATTGTATATTATATACCTAAAAATAACAAATCTATCCTAATGTTCTGCAAATATAGTCTTTCTACTGAGAATTAATCTTTTTTCTGATACTGAGAAACAAAATTAATTTTGTGTTTTTACATGGCCGTTTTTTTCTAATAATTATTTTATGTGAATTTTATTTTTTATTTTCCTTAATTAAAAACTGGCCAATAGCTCATATAAAATTAATTTTGTTTCTGTTACGGATTTTGTTACAAGGAACAAAACTAATTTAGTTTCGTTACAGGTTTTGTTTCTGCTGGAAACGTTTCGGAGTTTTGTTACGACTTTTGTTACAAAGGAGTTTTGTTTCAGTTTCTGTTTCTGTTAAAAGGAACAAAATTAATTTAGGTTTGTTTTTACATGGCCGTTTTAGTTCTAATAATTATTTTATGTGAATTTTATATGAGCTATTGGCCAGCTCATAATTAAGAAAAATTGAAAAAATTGGTAGAAGTTATGGATCCATTTCGGAGACCACCACATCCCCTCATCAGACATCTTCCAGCGGCCTCAACCGAGAATCGAACTTAGGTCGTTTCGATTGGTAGTCCAATGTCTATCCCATTGAGCTACCACCACCGTCAGCTTTGTTTCGCTTAAATTTCAATTTTCCTTATATTACAATCTACATACCAACAAGAGTAGCTTAATGACACTCTGTCTTTGCTACCTAGTATGTTGGTGCGATTGTGTGTTTTGTTTTGTACAAAGTTCTAAAGCTATTAACAAGCAAAGCTTTTGTCAAGGCAATGCTTGTTATTGTTTCAGATTTTTGTTTTTTCGGCAGGCTCTCCTATTTACATATTTACGTTTGTTTTTACATGGCCGTTTTAATTCTAACTAGGGTGCTGCCTACTGTCGAAATTCGACAGTTTTCTAGATATTTTCTTATGACTAAGGTGCAACTATAGTTTTTGTATAATTTTTTGTTGTTATTGTCACTGTTACTATTTTATTGTTGTTCCTGTTGATGCTGCTAATTTTGTTGCTAATGTCACTGCTACTATGTTGTTGTTGTTGTTGGTGTTGTTGGTGTTGTTGTCGTTACTCGTCTTCACAATTCTCCTACAAATGTACTTCTATCTTTCTGTTTCTGCTCTTTTCATGAAAATTGGCGCAGTTCTATTTGAGAGCAATACCTTTCTAATGGTGTTCTTAATTTTAAAATAGGTTTGGTAGTTTCGACGGAATAGATGGAACAAAATTTATGTTAGCATATTAATAATATAGACTAGAGTGCTGCCTACTGTCGAAACTCGACAGTTTTTCTAGATGTTTCTTATAACATAGGTGCAACTATAGTTTTTGTATAATTGTTTGTTGTTATTGCCACTGTTACTATTCCGTTGTTGTTCCTGTTGATGCTGCTCCTTTTGTTGCTACTATCACTGCTACTATTTTGTTGTTGTTGTTGGTGTTATTGTCGTTACTCGTCTTCCAAATTCTACTACCTACTTCTTTCTTTCTATTTCTGCTCTTTTCTTTCCTCAATTTCCTTCCTACTTATTCTTTCTTATCCTTCTTATTTCCTGCCTTTATGTTTTTGTTGTAGTGCTTTTGCTACCTTTTTACGTTTCTACTTCTTTGAAACTACACACCACATCCAGCCAAACATGTTCTGAATTGCATGATAAGTTTGGTGAAAACGCACAAAGTCAGGTATGCTTGCGCATTGATACAGCTCTGTTGTGTGCAAAAGCATGCAACAACAACCACACGGCAATTTTCCAACGACGATTGTGGACGCATTTTCCAACAAATTTTCATGAAAATTGGCGCAGTTCTATTTGAGAGCAATATCTTTCTAATGGTGTGCTTAGTTTTAAAATCGGTTCAGTAGTTTCGACGGAGAAGATGGAACAAAATTTAAGTTAGCGTATTAATAATATAGCTACCTCAATGAACTTTCTTAAAATAACTGTAAAAACCCGTATTGTTGTTGTCGTCGTGGCTACTTTTCTTCTTAATTCATCTACGTAAATAAATTTTCTTAAAATAACGGTAAAAAACCTTACTGTTGTTGTTATCGTTCTTTCTAGTCTTCCAATTGCTTCTTTCTATTTCTCGACGTTCCTTTTCCCTTCCGTTCCTTTTCTTTCCTACTTTTTCTTTTTTATTCTACTCTGAAAAAAAAACGTTGTGAATCTAAAGACATTCGCTGTTAAATCAACTACTTTCTGCAGTTGAAATGTGCCCAAAAACGCTCCGTTGTTGTTTCAAAGGTGCGAGCGTTGTTGATTTAAGTCAAAACGGAGACTGTTGGAAAAAATTTTCACCTAAAAATAAATTTGTGTTTGCATTTTACTCTTCATCTTCTCTCCGCTCGGGTCCCAACTGCAAATATGTAGCCTCCGCTTGTTCTCCTATTCTTCTCTCCTTCCTATCATTCACTGGTTGCTATCTTTATTTCTTATTCTGATTTTTCTTATTTATTTTATATTCTCCTCCGGATTCGAACCATGACATCAACCTGAAATTCTATCCAATCATCACATAGTGGAACATTCAACATTATATTGAATTGTAGTAACCTATTTATACTTCCATTTCCTAAAAAGGAATCCATGAATTATTTGAATCATTGTAAAAACAAAATTTAAAAAAATTTGTTCTCATTAGTTTTGTTTACAACGAAAACTGTTGGGTCAAATACTTTTGCCTTTAAATCAACAAGGGGGAGAAAATTGTTGCTAAAAATAAACTTTTGTTTGGATTTTTCTCTTCATCTTCTCTCCATCATTATTTTTTTGTTGGTTTTCTCACAAAAAAAATATTTTCTCACAAAAATTTTTTTAAAAGCAAGCAAGTTTTTGAAACAACAACGGCCGTTTTTGAATAAATTGTTGGATCAAAAACTTTGCTGTAAAAACAAGTACTTTTGCTGTTGAATAAAAGACGGAGATTCAACAGCCGAAAGTTGGTTTAACGGGTATTTTTTTCAGAGTACTTATTCCGTCTATTTCTTTTTGGTATAGTGCTTTTTCTCATTGCCACTGCCAATATATTGTTGTTGTTGTTTGTAGAGATTGTTTTTGTTTGTAGATGTTGTTGCTGTTATATTTGATGTGGTGTTGTTGGTGTTACTCGTCCTATTAATTCTAACTACATACATACATAGATACATATGTACAATATATGTACATAATTGTCTCATTCTATTTCTACTTTCTTTATTTATTATTTCTCATCCTACTTATTCCTTGCCTTTATGTTTTTGTTGTAGTGCTTTTGCTACCTTTCTACGTTTCTACTTCTTTGAAACTACACACCACATCCAGCCAAACATGTTCAGAATTGAATGTTAAGTTTGGTGAAAACGCACAAAGTCAGCTACATATGCTTGCGCATTGAGACAGCTCTGTTGTGTGCAAAAGCATGCAACAACAACTACACGGCAATTTTCCAACGACGATTGTGGACGCATTTTCCAACCAATTTTCATGAAAATTGACGTAGTTCTATTTGAGAGCAATACCTTTCTAACAGTGGCGGACCTAGCATAAATTGTCTGGGCAAGCCTATGTGTAAAGCATAACCATTAGTCATTTATGTAATTTTCTTTGCTGTATTATCTAGAAGTCTGATTGCGTTCCGTCATTGAATTTGATTTAGAGCTCTCGCTTTTTTTAACATTTTCGCGTAGCCCGAATAAATGCCTTTCAAATTCTCGAACACTCCTTTGTTTGCTTATTACCCGTATGTTTGTACGGGCATTCGAACAATTCGGGTATTTGAAGTTTGTTTTTTCTCGTTTATTTTTTTTTTGTTGTCTTCATATGTATTTTTTTATCTTTGTTTTCCTGATACACATTTTTTTGTTTGTACACTCAGAGAAAAGGAATTAAAAATAAAATTTTTATTTTTATAATGCCCGATTTAAACCAAGTCATTTTTATTTTAAAATTTTTAAATTACAAATTGAATTTCTGAAATTAAAATGTATTTAGGATTTAAAAAGAAACATGTTTAAATTAAAAATGAAAATTAATGGAATAAAAACGAAAGTTTTTGATTCAAAATCCCATAGCGCTTAAAATAAAAATAAATATTTTTAAACTTAAGATATTTTTTCTTGATAGATATAAAAACGTGTTTAAAAATAATGTAAATACAATACGTTTTTAAATTTAAAAATCTTTATTTTTATTTTAAGCACTATGAGATTTTGCACCAAAACTTTCGTTTTTATTCCATTAATTTTCATTTTTAATTTAAACATGTTTCTTTTTAAATCCTAAACACATTTAATTAAAAAAATTTTATTTTTTAAATAAAAATGACAGTTTAAAACGTGCATTATAAAAATAAAAATTTTATTTTTGATTCCTTTTCTCTGAGTATAAGCTCGAATGTTGGTACAGGAATTTGAACAACGGGCTTCAAACAAACACGATCTGTTCGAATTGCTCGATACCCGGGTATCTATAGCTCTACTTTGATTAAATTCGGTTTGCATATTTGGTTTGTTGTTTATATTCATAACATATGAAACTGAATGTATTGCATTAAATCGAGAAAATGAGGATGATAAAGAATTTTTAAGTTTTTATATACAATGAATATTATGAATATATGTAGGTACATATGTTTTTGACTTTTGGTATTTTAGCTGTAGCTACTTTTGGTCAGCATATCAACAAGCCTGGCTAAGTCGAAAGTAAATTCAAGTTTTTTACCATCAGAATTATCTACAAAAGCAGAGGAGAAATTATTAGAATGAATTGGGAAGAACTCAATTGAATTGATTGATGACGCCAAACTTATAGGGAAATCTCACACGAAAGCGCAGAGGTATTTTTAGTTTCCTTATACCGATGGAAATTTTAGTAGTAGCAAGTGTATTTGCTTATTATCTAATATCTAAAAAAATTAGTGCTTTAGTGTTTGAAAAACAGAGGTCCAATTACCAAAAGTCGTGAAATTTTATTTGATTTTGATTTCTGTCGCTTTTTAAAATTATCTTGATATTTTGCCAATAGTCGCCAAATATCACAATAAACGCTTTTATAATCTGGTATTTCATACATGCACATGTAAGAAATTACGTGCACATGTACATGCACAAGTAAGAAATTACGTGCATAAGTATGTACATGCAAACGAAAATCAAATCAAATATGCATATGGCTGTGAATACTGAAAGCCGAATCCAGCTTCACATTCGCATACAAATTTAATGTGAAAAATAAAAAAAAGTGCTTTGCTAGTTTTTTTTTTCAATTTAAGTCTGAAAATAAGCAATTGATTTCTCCTTAGAGAAAGCGAGAAAACAAGCTATGTTATTCTGTTTTGAAAGCCAGGTAAAAGCTAATGTGTAGAAACGTTAAAGCATGCTAACTGTGCTGTGATTGGCTGTGCAAACAAAATACACATTGTTAGGTCAAAGAACGTAAATCTATTTACGTTCTTTGGTGAGGTGGATTGGTGGTGTATTTGCGCTATTTTCTTAGAATACTTCTAGGCACCGTATGTTACAGTGGGGGCTATATTATTGAGAACTTAACCCTAATCACCGAATTTTAAAAAGTTACGTAAAACCGAATGTGAGACTCTGAGGCTCACCTATGGGGAAATTTTGAAACACATTATTTTGGTATTTGTTTTTTACTTTTATTTATTCAGTAATGAATTCAGAAGCATTTTTATCCATTCTTATAATGTTTTAGGACAATTTTTTTTAGTGTATAAAGATAAAAAAGGTAATTGCATAAAATAGGGTATATTAGTGAACTGCAATTTTCACACATTTTTATAGTTGTTGAATGTCCATTACCAACGTTTTTATTACATCTGTTATAATTTTTTTTTGTGCACACAATGAGAAAATCTATGAATCAAATGAATATGAATAAATTTTTCATATGATCGACCCTAATATATATTTTCCGCGATCAAATTTCAAATTTTTAAAACGCGACGTTCGTGGTGAAATTACGTACGCATAAACGCAGCAGATCGTTATTTTCTCTATTTGAACGCATCTTTTCCGTAATTTAGAATCTCAGTAAACAGAAAAATGATAAGATTTTAAGGTTTTTCCAATTGCTGACTTTATCAGTCTCCTTAATTTTATGACATCATATGATATAAAGATCTATGGTGAAATACGACGAATTCACCAAAATCCGGGGGAAGTATCGTGAGTTAATAATGTAAAAACCTCACTGGATAATCCTGGCAAACAACGGATTCAAAATTTAGTTGAATTCTAGAAATATAAACTTATTACGATAAAGATACTCAAGGTGAGTCTATAGGCTCACTTTCGGTTTTTCGTTACAATTTTATACCATTGCAAAAAAAATGGTTAAAATTAATAAATAGCCCAAGGATCATAATTATTTCATAATTTATGAACGCAAGTGGAGGAATATCCAAAATTTGAGACAAAAATCTTTTTTGGTTTAGGAATAATTCGCTTTTAAACTTTAAAGTGAGACTGAGAGGCTCACTTTAGAGGATTCGGGTTAAATAGTAAACACATTTAAAACGTAAAATAACCAGATTTTAAAGAAATTCGTAAAATGAAATGAACGAAAATATGTACGCAAGGCGGGCTTCTCGGCTTGTATGAAGCGCCCGCCTCTGCTTTCTTAGTTTTAAAATCGGTTCAGTAGTTTCGACGGAGAAGATGGAACAAAATTTATCTTAGCGTATTAATAATATAGATAATTATTTTATGTGAATTTTATATGAGCTGTCTTTGCTACCTAGTATGTTGGTGCGATTGTGTGTTTTCTTTTGTACAAAGTTCTAAAGCTATTAACAAGCAAAGCTTTTTTACAGGCAATGCTTGTTATTGTTTCAGATTTTTGTTTTTTCGGCTGGCTCTCCGATTTACATATTTACGTATGTTTTTACATGGCCGTTTTAATTCTAATAATTATTTTATGTGAATTTTATATGAGCTATTGGCCAGTTTATAATTAAGAAAAATTGAAAAAAAATTTTGGTAAAAAAAAAGTTATGGATCCATTTCGGAGACCACCACATCCCCTCATCAGACTTCTTCTAGCGGCCTCAACCGAGAACCGAACTTAGGTCGTTTCGATTGGTAGTCCAATGTCTATCCCATTGAGCTACCACCAAAAAAAATTTTTTAAATTTTTCTTAATTATAAACTGGCCAATAGCTCATATAAAATTCACATTTATTAATGTTTAAATAATTAATTATTATTATTATGCACGACACTGTTTAGTTGTGATTGCAATAATGCAGCGTCTATGTATAGCATATTTTTCAATTTGGTTAATTTATTTATGTATTTGCCTCACTTCCATTAAAAATCCTACTTTCTTTATCAACAAACCTCATTCAGTTTATTTTATCAACTAAAACATATCATCAAAACAACAGCCGGCCCGCCGACTCGGAACAATCGCAAAAACATCTCGCTTGTGTAGTCGAGATGTGATCGAAACAACCTACGACTCGCCGACTCGGAACAATCGCAAAAACATCTCGATTGTGTAGTCGAGGAGCGAGTCAACTTTTGACTCGATTGTGATTTTGCAACGATGGCGATTCTCTCGATTGTCTAAACATCTCGGACTCGCCCATCACTAGGATGTGGTGGTCTCCGAAAAGGATCCATAACTTCTACCAAAAAAATTTTTTCAATTTTTCTTAATTTTAAACTGGCCAATAGCTCATATAAAATCCACATAAAAAAATTAATTTAGTTTCGTTACAGGTTTTGTTACGACTTTTGTTACAAAGGAGTTTTGTTTCTGTTTCAGTTTCGTTACTTAGCTGTGTAACAGAAACCGAAACCGAAACGCGTTACAAGTCCCTGGTCTACACTAATTTTAAAGCCCGTCTCCACATAACTTGATTCGCCAGCGAAACATCTAGGGAAACATCTCGCTAAATAACCCGTCTCCACGTGGCTGATCGTTATTCAGTTTAACATTTCTCTTTCTTGTTCTTCTTAAATGTTTTTATGTTTGCTTATTTTTGCGTTTTTGTTTTGGTCTGTGTTAGATTTCGATAGATTTTCGATACAAAATTAGAGAAGGCATCGATATCATCGCGTTTGGCAAGAGGATTGAGAACGAAACAAGTGTTTCAATCTTCACTCGCTCTCAGTAATTTGTATGGAAATTAGCGAGTTTCAGCACTTGTTTCCGTGTCGAACCAAGATTGAGAGAGCGAATGCAGAAAGAAAAAGCGAAACACGTTATGTGGAGACAAGACGCAAACTTTTTTTCTTTCAAGGAAAGACGCATTAAAAATATTTTTCTAAAGAAAGACTTTATATTTTTTGATAACGAAGAAAGACGCTTTATTTTTTTTTTTACTATAAAGACGCATTTAAATATTTTTTAGGAAAAGAAAGACGTATTCGATTTTTTATTTTTCTTTGTCAATATGTATGCTAATGCGTCTTTCTTCGCAGTTAATAATGCTAATGCGTCTTTCTTTCTCGAAATATTTTATAATGCGTCTCTGTTCGTCGAAATATTTTTTAATGCGTCTATCTTCGTCGACATGTTTTGTAAAGCGTTTTTCTTTCCCGACATATTTTTAATGCGCCTTTTTCGTCGACAAATTACTGACATGCGTCTTTCTTCTTCCGCAGCGATGACATGGTATTAAGTTAAAGTAAAAAATCCTTTTTTGCATTTCCTTTTCATCCACTGCACATCGAAACACTCGCGCTTCATAGTTGTTTATTGCGCAAATAACTAAAAACTACAAGTTGCGCGCCGTCGCATTTGCTACCACAGTTACTAGCTGTTTTGTGGTCAACGACTATCTCATTTTCTAGTCAAGTGTTTACTTTTTCTAGTCGTTGTTCAGAATCGGAAACGCTATAATTTGGCACTAAATTCTTTTTGACTAATTGTGTCAGCATGAATGGAAATTCAAATGTTGATTTGATACCATATTGTTGGTTAATTTTAAGGTTTTTGGGCAATCACAATTTGACCGATAACTTAGTTATCGATAAATTTACCAAAATATATCGAAGTCCAAACGACACCTGGTGCCATCCCCTTTCGTTTGATACCCATATTGTAGTGTAATTTTAATGTTTTTGTGCAATCACATTTTGGTCGATAACTCAGTTATCGATAAATTTATCGAAATATATCGTAGTCCAAATTAAACCTGGGGCCATCCCCTTTTGTTTGATACCCATATTGTAGGGCAAGTTTAACACGTTGGCTGCCAGTGTATCACCGGTGATCACAACAAAAAACCACTCACAGGTGCCAGGAACAAAATTACTTTTGCTTTTTTGTATTATAACGGGATTTTTTACCTACAGTAAAAGCCATGCTGGCGACGCATCTGAACATGCTTTTAAGCTGTGATGACCCCGCGAACATCTGCTTTTTTATTTTAAAATGTTGTTTAAATTTTAAGCGCCTAGGCGTGTATCACCGGTGATACACTGGCACCTGGGGGTGGTTTTCTGATGTGATCACCGGTGATACACTGGCAGCCAACGTGTTAATGTTTTTGGGCAATCACATTTTGACCGATAACTCAGTTATCGATAAATTTATCGAAATATATTGAAATCCAAATGAAACCTGGGGCCTTCCCCTTGCGTTTGATACCCATATTGTATGATCTTTCTATACCTATATACGAAATATCATAAGTATAGTTCCAGTATACTCAGAGTTATATGGAATAAAAAAATATCGAAAAGTAACGGTCCCTAGCAGGGTCGGAACCCCCAAAATTAAAAAAAAAAAAATAGCCTGTACTTCCTTCCGGGCATTACCCGTGTACCCGGGTATCATGATCCACCAATACAGGTCGGCTCTTCAGATCAGCTGACTTCTTCTTTTTCTTCAACAGCTATCCAATTTCTCTGCTTCTGCATATTCTATACATACATTCGTGTTTACTATTGGTCAAATTCTTCGTTCTCTGAGTTTCTCCATCATTCGCTCGTGAGCTGAATGTCAAATTATTTCGTTCTCCTTTCAGTTTTGACATTCCGTTTGACATTCAGCTCACGGCATGTTTGTGTGTATGTACCATGGACCGACCTGGTAATTGGATCATGCCGGGTATCATCAGCTCTAGTGTATACACATTTTAATAGTTGTTTATTGAGAAAAGAACTGCGACTAAAAACTACAAGTTGCGCGCCGTCGCATTTGCTGCCATAGTTACTAAACCCCTGCAACGATTCACTCATTTGACGATGTAAGCCACTCGCATAAAACGGCGTGAGCCGATCTGCCTAACATTGGGTCAACATGTGAGCGAAAGAGCTTGTAAATAGAGCGTAAGTGTTTCTGCACTGCACGTCAACAAAAAGAGATATGCCCTCATTCACTCATAACTTGAAAAGCAATTGAGTTGAATGACAAATGATTCGTAAGGCAATAGATTCGAAAGGCAATAGATTCGGAAGGCTTGAAACATGCAACTGAGCTATGTATGTATGTATGTACATACGTAACGAATGCGAGTAAAAGAGGAATTATAATAGTATACATACATATGTACATACATATGTACACACATAAATACATAAAGCGCTTTACTAAAAAAATGCGAAATAAGAAATACATAGTAAAATTGTAGCATTGGATACTAGCTCATACCTAAATTCATATATAATTAGTATATCAGCCAAATACTATTACTACAACTATAATAGCAAATATTTATTTTATTAAAATATATACATACACACATATACATATATACATATATTTCATTTAGTTTAACTAATCAATATAATTACAATAAAACAAATGTATGTATGTACATATATGTTCATATGTACATATATACATAAGTACAAGCTATCAAATTAATGTACATATATGTATGTATACACAAATAAGTAGAAACTTACTTCTTCCATTGCTGCGTCGTTTTACTTCACTGCATTCACTCAAACAAACTAGAATGATTCGGTTGATTCGTTTATTTTTCTAGTGCTTTTACTGTCCTCTCGCACACTACTCGCAAGGCACAGAAAATATACTCAAGCCTGTGTGTTCATGGCTAAATGGAAATGAGCAAACTGCATTGTCACTCAACTCATGCTAGCATATACTGTCGTGCGAGTGCTGATCGTATGTTAAACCGAATCAAGCATAACATTGGCAATGACACCGAATCACACAGTGTTCAAAGAAAAGCGAGTGAGCTTGCGCAGGTCTTTAATAGTTACAAGCCATTTATTGGCCAACGACTATCTCATTTTCTAGTCAAGTTGTTTACTTTTCCTAGTCGTTGTCAGGCCCGTAGCTAGGGGGGGCATTGTGGGGCAATGCCCTACCTTAAAATTAGAATGCCCTACCTTAAAAAGGCCAACAAGTGAGATGAATTACTATAATTAAATTTTTTTTCATAGTTTGAGATAAAAAATTATTGCGGTTGCAATGTATGATATGGAGAATCCACCCTGCACCACAGATATAATTAAATAAGACCATCGAATTTTTGTAGTTTGAATGGTTCATTCCGGCACTTTTCTGACAAAAACTAATCTCACTGTGAGCGAACAACACCAAAAGCGCGGAATTGATTTCTAAGGCTGTGTGCTAATCTAAAACATTTTACTCGATGGAAAAATGAGGTGTCTAAATTTTCTATGGTTATCGTTTAATCATTTTCGAGAATTTTTTTCTCACCTTGACTTGCGTGCATACCTACAGGGGACCCACATACCAAATTTAAAGATCATAGCTCTCTTAGGTATGGAATAATCGAAGGAAATTAAATTAAAATTAAAAATTTTTAAAATTAAATTTTCTGTTGCATTTAATTTTTTAATAATATTTTCGGCTTTAATTTTGTCTCTCGCTTATTTGCGTATGGCGGTTGGTCCCTATCTTTACCGCAACGAGAGGCGTTTAAAGACACATATGAACTTTTTGCATTTATAGCGACCATAGGATGTAGTACTGCAGTGTGCGAATCAACCTTTTCAACACTAATAGGGGCGTCAGAATGAATACTTTTCCGTCAATCCAGCAATCCGTTTAACTGACAGCAGAGTGGAATTACATGTATTTGAATGACGATCGACACATTCAGTACTTCAACATTGCCGTAACAAATACATGAAATTGAAGTATGAGTCAGTTAAACGGAGCTGGATTGCCGGAAAAGTATTCATTCTGACGGCCCCATAACTGCAATCAATAGGCCTCAAAGGCTGTCAATGGGTCACGAGAGAATGGCTGGTATGGTATTTCTCGCCTCTGAGAAAAAGAGAACAAAATCGGTTGATCTGAACGAAGTTCTTCGCATTTTTTAATAACATGGCGAACCGCAGAATTCAGCTGTTTTGAATGCTTTTACTATTTTTATTATTAGAATAAGTTTGCAGAAACAATAAACTTAAATGGTACTTTTGGTCGTATCTATTTACTCGTATCGCCCACCCAGTACTCACTCGCACTTAGACGTGGATCTCCACATCTAAATCTGGAAGCTGAACCATCTTGTTGGCTTATTCTCAATGAGTATTGCTTATATACTGTCAGAATAATTATGTGTCAACAAATAGGTATTAAATGTACGTCACTGACCTAGAAAAAGCAATTGAGTTGAATGACAAATGATTCGTAAGGCAATAGATTCGAAAGGCAATAGATTCGGAAGGCTTGAAACATGCAACTGAGCTATGTATGTATGTATGTACATACGTAACGAATGCGAGTAAAAGAGGAATTATAATAGTATACATACATATGTACATACATATGTACACACATAAATACATAAAGCGCTTTACTAAAAAAATGCGAAATAAGAAATACATAGTAAAATTGTAGCATGCTGATTGATTTTGGAAGCCATGCCTCGATGTCAGATTGTGATACATTATTTACTTCCGCCCTAACTTAAACCAACGCTGCCCTACCTTAAATTTAAGTCTAGCTACGGCCCTGGTCGTTGTCTAGTCAAGTTGCTAAAAAAACCAAACGACTAACAACCAAATGAGCTAGTTGTTATTTATGTTAAACGACCATGCGACTAGACTGAGCTAGTCGCAGCACAGTCAGCAATGCAAACCCTGGTTAAAGCATAGTATGCATGTGTGAACAAGTTTTTGATTGCCACCGAGACAAATAACAAACGATGCAAAAACAAACATATGAGTCGCCTGCGCTGCGCTGCCCGGCACGACTGCGACGCCTCCACTGAACACGGCAATTGACCAAACGAATCTGTCTATGCTTGCTTTTGATTTTTTCGAAATTTAAAACCGGGAAAAAGGTATTAAAGTCTCAGATATGCGCAAAAAAAAGTACATGGTTGTCGAGAATTTACCATTTGTGAGATTTTAAAAAACGAATTATTAAAATCGGTCCAGTACTTTTTGAGCTATCGCGTTACATACATTTTCCATGCAATCAATTTTATATAATTAGTATAGATAGTATAGATATATAGGATAGATTCAGTATTGCTCTAAGCACATTCGAACCGGCAACTGCAGAGCAGCATCTGTCGACCAACTGCATGACATCAAACGTCGTCTGAAGTAAAGATCTGAAATATTTTAAATACGAATGCGTTGAACATGGCCCCGTATTTAAAATGCACACATACACACGTTTCTGCCTGTACATGTGCATTGTCGCTTGTCAAATTAGAAATAGCTCTATATTGGCGGCAGCGACAAATGCAACTATACTACTTGCTCCCATTACACTGTGGAACAAATTCAGGTCAACAAAAGTTAACTCGGTTCTGAAAGTTACGGGTGAAAATAGAGGCTAAATAAGAAGACCCGTATCGCGGCGTTTGCTTAGGTTAGTTCGAATTTGTTTTTAATCGACCTTTGAACTTTGCAGGCAAATGCCGATTTTCAGCATATTGTTTGTATGGTTTTTTGGCTATAACTCGTCGAGATTTTCCCTATACATGGGTTCTATAACATTTTTCTCTACCTCTTATATTTTCTGAAATATTGATGATTCAATTTGAATTTTTTCGATTTTTTGAAGAAAGAATTGACTTTGTCAGGCAATATCTTTAAAACCAATATTTTCACCTTCGGTTTTACTCCTTTACGTGAAGCTACATTCTATTAGCAAAAAAATGAGCTATCAACGAAGAAAATCCATGGTAAAATGGAAAAGTTATAGGCGATCATGTAAATACAGTCAAGTCGCGTAATGCCTCTGCAGTAGCAGCACATTGGCAGCGCAGTAGATACAAGCCCATTTACGGGTATAACATGCATAAAATATACCCGTGCAGATGCATTGCGCGACTTGGCTGTATTTACATGATCGCCTATAACTTTTCCATTTTAGCATGGATTTTCTTCGTTGATAGCTTATTTTTTTGCTAATAGAATGTAGCTTCACGTAAAGGAGTAAAACCGAAGGTGAAAATATTGGTTTTAAAGATATTGCCTGACAAAGTAAATTTTTTCTTTAAAAAATCGAAAAAATTCAAATTGAGTCATCAATATTTCAGAAACTATAAGAGGCAGAGAAAAATGTTATAGAACCCATGTATAGGAAATTTAATTTTCTTTCGTTTGCTGTCACTCCAACAAAAAAATCTCAATTAGTCGACGAGTTATAGCCAAAAAACCATACAAACAATATGCTGAAAATCGGCATTTGCCTGCAAAGTTCAAAGGTCGATTAAAAACAAATTCGAACTAACCTAAGCAAACGCCGCGATACGGGTCTTCTTATTTAGCCTCTATTTTCACCCGTAACTTTCAGAACAGAGTTAACTTTTGTTGACCTGAATTTGTTCCACAGTGTTATGGTAGTATCAGCAATTCTACGTAATTGCACAGCATTGATTCTTTCATTATTTCCAGTTTCGCATAAACACATACGCATTTTTAAAATTGAACAAGAAGAAGACCATTTGAGTGACCAAACTATTTAGTATAAACAATGGTTACAATAATAGCAGCGTTCCCGTGAGCTATCCAGTTCCGTATCTGAATCACAATCTCACCGGAACGATGCTGATCACTTTTATGAGATTTGGAAACCATTCTAAGCGCGTTCGTTGAAGTAATAAAAACGCATGAAATAGTCCGAAACAGTCCGAAAAGTTGCGTTTGTTGAAGGAATGGTGTAGACGTTGTCAAGGCAACGATTTTCATCAAAAACAACGCTGGCCGGCTAACTGAAATTGAAAAGAAAGAAACGTTTTCGCTGACACTGTAAAGCCGAGATCACACGATTTGCGCATTTGTATAAAAAATTACAAATTTAAATTTGTCCACATTTGCCGATTTTGATATCGATGTGCAAATGATTTGCTTTGCGTTCACACGATTTGCCCGATTTATTAGTTTTTGATTTGCCACACATTTGTACATAGAAATAAAGTGGCAAATTTGCTCACATTCGTTCACACGATTTAACCAATCATGATAAAACAGTCATAATAAAAATATAGAAGCATACTTTTAGGCATTATTTGGAAGAAAATGTTATGAAAAATGAACAAACAAAAATTAATCAAATTGGTATTAAATCATTATAAGTACATGTATTTTCACGATTTCAAAGCTGGATAATACTTCTTTTAAGTCTCTGTAAGATGATATAAAGCTCATTGAATTCATTCAATAGAATGCATGTGTTAACGAGCTTCAAAAAATGGTCATTATGAAGTTTCGACAAAGTGAATTAAACATGATACGTCGAAATTGTATATGAAGAAATTGTTTACGTATTCGTTTTGAATGAAAGTGATTATGTTACTTTTTTGCGCGGAATGACTATTTTCGGAGTTAAAAACAAATAAAGGTTCAAAACCATATATCGATTTCGATTATTTTGTAGTGTGTCAGAGCAAGTCGCCAACAACACCAAAGCCACAAGCTGACTTCTAAATGTCCGGCTGTGGAATGTACACATTTTGCTATGTCAACAAAATTCTAATTCTATTCATTTTGTCACGCTAAGTACATAAGCAGCACAAGCTGTGGAGTTGCATCGGATTGCATACGCCGACTCTATATATGTAGATATGTGCGGCTGCACTGCCGGTGTCTCCACGCTTGGTATATGTACATATGTGTGTGACTGCATTGCTTGCAGCTCCACGTTGGATATGTAGGTGTTGGTGGCTGCACTGAAATATGCATCTAGTGAGGTACCGAGTTATGCACATATGAATACATGTACATATGTATGTGCAAGTGTGTGCCTTGCTTATGTTTAGTTTGTAAGACATAGAAGTAAATATGTATCTAGTAAATAAGAATATTTACTTCAATTTTTAGAGATAAGAATTACTATAAATAAGCTGAACATTTTTGAATAAATGATTATTATTTGATGTTCCACCAACCAATACAGACTTTTATTTCTGGAAGATATTTCATGGCGATCCTGCCAGACTGCTAGTAAAAAAAAGCAGACTGGTTTGATCCTGTTGAATGCAGACTGCTAATCAATAAGAAAGCAGACTGCTGAAAATTCAACAGTGCAGTACAAAAAATATAAAAGTACACATATTGAGGATTGAGGATGACAAGCGTCCTACTGAACTGATTGATGTGCCTAATCCCAGCAGCTTATCCTAATTTTGACGTCGGGCATTTATATCAGAATTATACATACATGCAGTATATTTAAATTACGAGGATCGAAGGCAACAACACGACCGGCAGCAGCAGCTGAATCGTATTTGATAAGTATTTAATTAGAAAATAGAAATCTTCCGCGTCCGATAGGCGCCCGCCAAGTAGCAGATAATTTTTCTGCTTGAATTATACATTAAGCAATTTAAAAAAAAAAAAAATTAAAAATAAATAAAATTTGTAAAACATTTTCTTTGAAGATTTTAAATAAAGAAAGAACAATTAAAGGCTAATGTACTTAATTCAATGATGCCTAGGGATTTTTCTAAACGTCCTAGGGATTTTTCCAAAGGACTTCTTAGCTGTGGGGCAAACCGAAATGAAACAATTAAAATCGAAGAACGTAATTATGAAAAAGAACTGGAATGGTGAAGGAATTTATGGAAAGAAATTGGTATGACCAGAGAACCTACCATACAAGATATACTCTCCCCAACCACACAAGAGGAAGAAATTAGTAGAATGATGCGTAAGTATTGCAAATTCTGAAAAATTTCCAATTAACAATTTCAAAATGGGTGGAAAAGAATCCAAAATTGAAAAGCCAAACGCAAACGTTATAAATAACATAAAAGTAGTTGACCATACTGAGACACTAGAATTTATTAAAGTGTTGCTTCTGGTTGTAACAATCTGCACTTGCATCAGTTTGTTCCTGAGAATATACTCACTTCATAATAAATTTTTGAAAAAGAAGTACCAGAGCCGCGCAGACGGCCTGGATAAGATTTAATTATTATACCCAATGGAAAAGTGGGATGATATTTTGCGGGAACTTACAGAAGAAAAAATAAACGCTGAAAGATCATATAAGTGTATATGTAAAAACACTAAAATCAAATTAGAGACAATAAAGAAACACCTCAAAATTATATTATTGTCATTAAATAATTCAGGAATAATACTACGAAGGGTTAACCATACTCTAACAAAAGCCCATCAGGTAGAAGCCTACCAAATATTTTCGACCATTAGAGACAAGTTAATATACTCGTTATCGAGATATGGCATTGACTTCACAGTACCAAAATCATTTGGACATAATATTGAGATCGATTTCGACACTAGTTTGAACGAAGACAGTTCAGATACTGAGGAAGAACAGGAATCAGAAGAAAAAATTCGTCCAGGTATAAATATACTCTGGTAAACCGAGACTGTTGCACAGACAGCGACACTTTTACCTAACATATACCAGAATACCCAAACAGATACAAACATGGCGCAAACAGTGGTAGCGTTTATTAAAACAGCGTCATCGATACTGCCCGAATTCGATGGCAAACCCGAAAACCTACCCAGTTTTCTGGATGCGCTTGACATTGTAGAGCAAATCAAAGAAACACATTAGGCTGTCGCAGTATCTATGATAAAGGCAAAGCTAAAGGGCACGGCCAGAAATCTGGTAAGTACTGAAGCAACTATACAAGAAATAAAACAAAAATTAAAAAATGCAGTAAAGGGTGAGTCAGTAGAAGTTTTAACTGCAAAACTCCTAAACATCCAGCAGCGCAGTAAAACTGCAAATCAGTACACTGCTGAAATTGAGAAGCTCACAAAATCGTTGGAAGGAGCATACATATCCGACGGACTAACCCCAGAGTTAGCAACCAAGTATGCTACACAATCAGCTGTGAAAGCTATGTGTAAAAACTGCTCCAACGAAAAGGTGAAAACAATTATGCAAGCTGGAACGTTCACCTCGATGAACGAAGCTATATCGAAATTCACAAATAGCTGTACAGAAGTAACGGGTAACCCTAATTCGTTACTTCATATACGCCAACAAAATTATTTTCGCGGTAATTTCCGCAGAGGTTACCAATCTAATAATTATAGAGGTAGCCAAAGGCGTACATACCCACCACGTTTTAAGAATTTCAACAACAATAACAATAATAATAGGTCAAATAACCAAAGATCGGGTCGAAACTTTGGATCACGAGGTTCTAACCGTAATAATACCAGAAACGTACGAAATATTAACCAACAGGAAAACCAACAAACTCCACCTCAATAAATAAAAAATTATATGTTTTCAATTTACACCTCAATAGCTATATATCCTCCAAAACAACTCTAAATATCTCAATTTCAACCCTCCTGATCGATACAGGAGCAGATATTTCAATTATAAAAAAGGGTCAAATTGACAGTAATGTCACAATAGATTGTTCACAAAAAACTGAATTGAAGGGCATTGGTCAAGGTATAACAAGCACTCTTGGAACGGTTAAAGCAGATTTAAAAGATGATTACCTACTAATCAGACACAAATTTCACATAGTAGAAGATAATTTTCCAATTCCTTGCGACGGAATTTTAGGACTTGATTTTATTAAAAAATACAATTGCATTTTAGATTACAACAAAAACGGAGACACCCTAATACTACGACCATATGATTACCCAGAAAACATTATAATACAAATGTCAAATACACCAGCCATCAATACTATGACAATACCTGCAAGATCGGAAGTAATCCGACAGATCCATATTAAAAGTAACAAATCTGAACTATTAGTACCTCATCAAGCATTATCTGAAGGCATTTTTATAGCCAATACATTAGTAAATTCACATGAAACCTTTATTAGAGTTATAAATACAACAGATAAAAACGCAACCATTCAAAATTTCAAAATCGATATAGAAAATTTAATGATTACACAATAGTAAAAACTAAATCTGAATCAGCAGAAAATAATAAAGAAAGGTTAGAAAGATTAAATAAAAATTTCCCACCTTTCGCCAGTCAATCACTTACTACATTATGCTCAGAATTCATTGATATATTCTCATTAGAAACTGAACCAATAACCACTAATAATTTTTACAAACAAAAATTACACATGAAAGATGATAACCCTGTTTATGTCAAAAACTACAGAATTCTACAAGCTCATAAAAATGAAATTAGTAAACACGTAAATAAATTAATTGAAGACGACATTATAGAGCCGTCTATATCAGAATATAATAGCCCAATTCTCCTGGTACCTAAAAAACCATTACCCGGAAAAAATGATAAAAGATGGAGACTAGTCGTTGATTATAGACAGGTAAATAAAAAACTAACCGCGGATAAATTTCCATTGCCAAGAATTGATGATATCCTGGATCAATTAGGCAGAGCTAAATATTTTTCATGCCTGGACTTAATGTCCGGCTTTCATCAAATTGAATTACATAAAGACTCTAGGGACATCACCTCGTTTACGGCGGACGATGGCACGTACCGTTTCAAAAGATTGCCGTATGGTTTGAAGGTAGCGCCTAACTCATTTCAAAGAATGATGACTCTGGCATTTGCAGGTCTTAAACCATCACAAGCGTTTCTATACATGGATGATTTAGTGGTATTGGGATGCTCAGAAAAACATATGATTACAAATTTGAGAGATGTATTTACTACTTGCAGAAAATATAATATAAAATTACATCCAGATAAATGTTTATTTTTTAACCAAGAAATCACTTATCTTGCACATAAATGCACAAATAAAGGAATTTTACCTGAACCTAGTAAATTTGAAATTATTCTAAACTACCCAATCCCAAAAAGCGCAGATGAAGTTAAGCGATTTGTCGCATTCTGTAACTATTACCGAAGATTTGTTCCAAATTTTGCAGCCCATTCTAGAATTTTAACGAGATTGTGTAAAAAGAATGTCCCCTTCGAATGGACAGAGGAATGCCAAAAAGCTTTTGACTATTTGAAGGAGGCATTAATACACCCAAATATTTTACAATACCCAGATTTCGATAAAGAATTTTGTATAACAACAGATGCCAGTGGATTTGCCTGCGGCGCAGTTCTTAGTCAAGAATATGAAGGCAAACAACTACCAATTGCCTATGCGTCAAGAGCATTCACAAAAGGCGAAAGCAATAAAGCAACAATTGAAAAGGAGTTGGCGGCAATACATTGGGCAATAACTTATTTTAGACCATACGTTTATGGCAGAAAATTTTTAATTAAAACAGACCATCGCCCCTTAACATACCTATTTTCGATGAAAAACCCTTCATCAAAACTAACTAGAGTTCGATTGGAGTTGGAGGAATATGACTTTGAGGTGGAGTATATTGCCGGTAAAGATAATGATTTAAAAGACATATCGGTTAAGGCATGCCAGATAATGCGGGTTACGACACGATCGGAAACCAATAAAACTTCCAATAATAAAAATTCCAACAATAAAAATATCAAAAATAAATGTCACGAAGAGAACATAAAAATATATGAAGCGCTTAATAAATGTGAAGTAAAAAGGCTAGCTCAGCTCGTTTTCGATCCCCCGAAACTGCAGTTCAAAAAGGGAAAGAAAATTTGTAGCAAAATAGATATTAATGATTTGATTGTTGAGGCGAAGATTGATTCAGGTCAATCCTTTGCCAGGCTTCCGAATAAAGCCGGCAATTCAAATATTAATAATAATTCAATTGTTAAGACGAATATTGATTTAGTTCAATTCTTTGCCAGGCTAATGAAAGAAGCCAACAATTTGAAAATAAATAAAATGCAGTTGTCCTTAGGAGACAAATTGTTTAAAAATAATTATACTCGAGTAGACGAATTTAAAGAAATAGGTACCAAAGTTCTCAAAAATAACTATTGCATTAACTCCGGAGGTTATGCACGTGACAGATAAGGAAGTAATTAAAAAGATATTACAAAAATATCACGATGATCCTGTTAATGGTGGCCACCCAGGAATCAATCGCACTACTAATAAAATCAAACAAAAATATTATTGGAAAAATATGAAGAATGACATAAAAAGTTATATTAAAAAATGCATTAAATGTAGTAAAAGTAAATAAAAATTTTAAAGAACCAATGATAATAACCGAAACGCCCACAAAAGCGTTTGATACGGTGCAGATTGATACAATTGGACCATTACCGGTATCGGTAAATGGAAATGAATATGTAGTCACTATTGTATGTGACCTTACCAAATATCTGATCGCAATTCCAATTGCAAGCAAGCACGCGAAAACAGTCGCCAAAGCAATCTTTGAAAACTTTATTTTGATTTATGGTTGTATGAAAACAATCATAACAGATATGGGAACTGAATACAAAAACAACATATTTGAAGAATTGTGTAAACTTTTAAAAATTGAACACAAAACATCAACCCCATATCACCATCAAACTTTGGGCACTGTTGAGCGTAGCCATAGAACTTTTAATGAATACATCCGTTCTTATATTTCCACTAACAAAGATGATTGGGATGAGTATATCAAATATTTTGCATACTGTTACAATACAACACCATCCACAGTTCACGGTTACTGCCCATTCGAGTTAATCTTTGGAAAGATACCCCTGACGTACGAATTTTTACAAGAAAGTACAATTAGCCCAGTTTATAATTATGAGGCTTATGGAAAAAACATTAAATATAGATTACAAGTAGCACAACAAAGAGCTAATTAGTTAGTTAAGGAAAGTAAAGAAAAACAAAAAATTCATTACGATAAAAATCTTCAATTTAAAGATATTAATATAGGTGACTTAGTGTTAATTAAAAATGAAGCAGGTCATAAGTTAGATAATAAATATAAAGGGCCCTATAGAGTAGTAAATATCGATAAGAAAAATAACTATACCTTAACCATAGATGGGCAGTTTCAAGTAGCAGTAGTAATGCATTACCAGTATTCAAGCAGTAAAATATTTGTCTTTGACTTTCTACCGAAAATTTTTGCAAAACTCAGTTCGAACTCGAATATTTTGCAACATAAATTAATATTTTAATAGCTATTGCGATTTTATAAGCATTCAGTAAGCTTTACTGCACTTTCTTTTTTTACTGAATTACTGAGTTTACTGCAGTATGCCCATCTATGACCTTAACCCACTTTAATGTAGAAAATCTAGATTTAAATAGCCAACTAATCGATAAAACTAAGAAAATCATAATTCATAAAAACAGACTTAAGCTATTTAAATAAGATCACTTTAATTTTACAAAAACGTTAAATTTTATTACTCATAAATTTCACTTATCCATAATTTTTCTACTTTATGTTTTACGTACACAAAACAATTCTGTTATAAGTATCATAAACAAAAAGCCGACTTTTATTCAAAGCAAAATATAAAACAAGAAAAAGTATCACATTAATAAACAAACAACTAAACAAACATCTAAAAACATGAGTTATTGTTCAACCACTTGAAATAAAATACACCAAAACCATTGTAGCAACAGAAAAATTTTTGTAAACAAATGACAAATAATAAACATCTCAAAATATCAAATTTATGCCCATAAATGTATAAAAATGTATAATGATGTGCCACCTTAATGCACATCCACCAGCACCACGCACAAAACTGTGTCCTTTTTATTTTTCTTTTATTTAAATTAAAAATTCTTTACTTAGTTCGGTTCTTTTAATTATGAGTTCTTTTATTTTTAATAACAGTTACAATTTAGTTACTTTTAATAACAGTTACAATTTAGTTTTCTTTTACTTAGTATAATTTTTTTTTTTATTTGGCGCACTCCACTTTTCACCACTTAATAATTTCAAGTCCAATAATCGAATGAAATCTTTTAAATGGCCGCCCGGCTTGTCATAAGCCGTACTCGCTATCCCTGCACTCATGTACTCGTTGCTTACATCGTTAGAGCTTTTTTTGGTACACGAGTGCAGGGCTGCATTTGCATTGAAAGTGGGTGCGTTTACACGGCACTACACCTTCCCCCTTTTTGAAAAGGCAGGTCCTGGTAAATGGATCCGATTTACCAAGGCCTGTCTTTTGCATTACCTTTATGGAAAGTGGAAAAAATTGTTTTGGGCGAGCGAGTCATTTGGTTAGGGAATTCCACCCTCTCCACAGGACTCGCTTGACCAAAGCAATTTTATGATTTAAATTATTATAATTTACATTTTCATTGAAATTTTTCATTTTCTTAATAATTAACTTATTGATTTTAATATTTTTTATTTACAAATAATAAATTTTGACTTATGTATTTGGTATAGGTTTACTTATATGTATATCTTTACATGCTAATTATTAATTAACCTACAATCTTATAAGTATGAATTCAAGATTTCTTAACGAATTATTTTTTTTTTTTTTTTTTTTTTTTTTTTTTTTTTTGTAAGTCTTAATGTTATGGACTACAAAGAAGTTATCTACTAGGAAGAAAAAATCTACTTTATTACAAAAATTCCTTAATAATTGACTTTCTGAATTCGGTTTTTATGTACCGTTTTAAGCTTATTTTTTGCTTTATCAAAAACAGTGACGTTCACACCGTCTACTGTTTTTACTACGTGAGGACCTTCATAAATATTTTCGTGTTTGAGTCTTGGCTCTTTTTGAATTAATACAAGGTCGTTTATTTTTAATTGTATTGGCCGAGAATTTTTGTCATATTGCTTTTTATTAGCAAGTTTATGTTTGTGAACTAGTTCTTTAACTAGTGCATGCGATTTTTGCATGCGAAATTTTGCTTCTTTGGCGTAATTATCTGCATTATAAAGTGGATCTATTTCTGTTTTATTTACTTCATTTGGCAAAGTGGCTTTTTTGCCAAAAACAAGTTCAAATGGAGTAAATTTGTTGTCAAAAACAGTATTGGGCGTAGTATTGTACCAAAAGGTAAAATACTTCAAATAAGTGTCCCAGTCAGAAAAAGTTTCGTTTATGTATGCTCGTATGTATTCGTTGAATACCCTATGGTTTCTTTCTATTGTACCAACAGTTTCATGGTGATGCGCTGTTGAGAAATTATGGTCTATATTTAAAATACGTGTTAACTCTGAAAAAATTTCATTTTTATATTCTGTACCTAAATCGGTTCAAATGGTTTTCATTGTGCCATATACTAAAATAAAACTTTCGAAAATTGCTGAGGCTACTGTTTTAGCACTTTTGTCTGGTATGGCTACTGTAATTAAGTATTTTGTCAGATCGCATATTATAGTAACAGCGAACTTGTTACCAAATTTGGACTCTGGCAAAGGTCCTATTGTATCTATTATGACTTGTTCAAATGGTTTGCTAGGTGTTGGCGTTATAACAAGATTTTCTTTTGTTTTTGGTTTGACTTTATTTACTAAACATTTTTGGCAATTTTTAACAAATTTTGACGTATCACGCGTCATGTTTTTCCAAAAATGTTTTGTACGAAGTTTAGCATATAATTTCTTAGCTCCGCAGTGTCCTCCACTAATCGGATCATTATGGTAAATTTCTAGTAGTTTTTGTTTCTTTTCTTCCTCGGTAACTGTTTCGACGGGATCGGTTAGCATGATTTCTAAAGTTTTTAAAATTTTATTGCCATGGACTTTAAATAACTGAATCGAAATGTGATAAAAAAATATATCATCTTTTGGCCATTCTAATATCTTAATATTACGCTTGTTGGCTTCTAATTCAAGCCGCGAAAACAACTCATCGAAATTTGTTTTTTCGTTAACAGGCGTAAAATTAAGTAATTCCATCTTTTTATGCTTAAGATGCGCGCATATTTCTAAATTCAAAATGGAATTATTTTTATCGTATTTAATGTATGTTTTTACGCTCGGTATATTTTTTAGATAATCGTACGAAAATTTATCATAAACATGCAACTCTATATTTTTATCTTTATTAATTGGTATTGTCGTTTCTTGTTGTTGTTGCAACTGTTTCGTCTTTGATCGCGTTTGTACCGTAAGAATACTTTTTGTTGCATCTTTTAATTCGTTTATAGTAATACGCGAAAGGGCGTCAGCTCCTACGTTCGATTTACCTTTAATGTACTCTATGGTGAAGTTATACTCTGAAAGTTCTAATCTTATTCTTGCTAATTTAGATGCTGGATCTTTCATGTTGAAGAGGTATACTAACGGTCTATGATCTGATTTTACCGTGAAATGTGTACCGTACACATAAGGTCTAAACTGTTTTATTGCGAAATGTATAGCCAACAACTCTAACTCGATTACTGGTTTTTTCTGTTCTGCATTATTAAAAGATTTTGAAGCATAGCAAATAGGTAAATCGTTGCCTTGATGATTTTGGCTTAGTATTGCTCCACACCCAGTTTTTGAAGCATCTACTGTGATGATAAACTGTTTGGAAAAATCTGGGTATTGTAATAATTTAGGTGACATTAGGGATGTTCTTAATGCATCAAAGGCTTCATCACATGTTTTGTCCCAGTTAAATTCGACTCTTTTCCTACTCAATTTGTTTAAAGGTGCTGCCAGAGATGCAAAATTCGGAATAAAGCGTCTGTAGTAGTTCGCAAAAGCGACGAAACGTCTTACAGCGTCTTTGTCCGTTGGTTTAGTGTATTTCCTGATTGCATCTATTTTTGAATCGTCTGGTAACAATCCTTTAGCTGAACATTTGTGACCTAAAAATGTCACTTCGGGTCTGAGAAAATTACATTTATTCGGATTTAGCTTGAGATTGAAAGATCTGCAAGTGTCGAAAACTTTAGTCAAATTTTTAATGTGATGTGATTCGTTACAGCCAATGACGATAATGTCATCTACATAAAGAAAAGCTACGTTTGATGGTACGCCTGAAAATGCAATGGTCATCATTCTTGAAAACGAGTTTGGTGCAATATTCAAACCAAATGGCAATACTTTCCATCTATAAGCTCCGCGATCAGTAGAGAATGAAGTTATATCACGTGAATCAACATGTAAAGGTATTTGGTGAAATCCAGAAAAAAGATCTAAGGTGGAGAAATATTTGGCTCTGCCAAGATGTCTAAGATATCGTCAATTCGTGCTAACGGAAATTTGTCAGCTATTAGCTTCTTGTTAACTGCACGAAAATAAACACATATTCTGTAAGCTTTTTCACCATTGATTTTCTTTTGGGAACTAGTATAAGAGGGCTGTTATAGTTTGAATAACTTTCTTCGATTAAATCATTATCTAATAATTTTGTTACTTGCTTGTTTATTTCCTCTCGCTGAGAATATGGTAAACGATAGTTTTTCACATACACCGGCTCGGTGTCAGATACACGTAATTTTTGCTCATAAAAATTATTTAATGTCATTTTGTCATTGTTAAGTGCGAATATGTCAGCATATTGTATGCAAAGGTCTAATAGTTCAGAGGGATAATTTTTAGGAAATTGATTTTTCAAAATTGAAGTGAGCTCGTTAATAAGTTTTTCGTCTGCGTTTGTTTTATTAATAACATAGATGTGATAATTTGATAGTTTTTCCGTCCGAATGGAATTTTTCTTTACGAATTGTATATCATTTGTGGTATTGATTAATTTTATTACTGGGTTGCCAGAATTAGCAATGCATCTTGCTGTAAATACTCCTTTTTGTATTTCTTGGGATTCAACGAAAAGTGGAGTCGTTGAGTGACCTAAGTCAAAAATTCGGAAAACTTCACACCTTGGTGGTATAATACACATGTCGCTTTCTGTTCCGTGAAGGATTGGCATATTGACTTTTTCATTGTTTGCCCAGAATGAGATGCTATTATTGGAATAATTTATAACGCATTTGTTATATTTGAGGAAATCTTTACCCAGTATACCATCTGATGGGATATTAAAATCATCATTTACCACATGTAAATTATGTCCGATGGGAATATTTGAGAAATGTAAGTCTATGTTTATTTTACCTAAAGTAGAAACAGTATTTGATGTCACGCCAGTGATGTTAACTATATCGTCTTTGTTAATGGGAATATTCTTATTGAGACTTGAA